>JAACYV020218754.1:0-21123 GCA_009936425.2 Chrysaora fuscescens | reverse complement strand
AGAACTCCAAATTTTCCTGTTTTTCTAGCCCCTATACTATTCTTAGCGCCAAAAATTTTGCTAAATCCAAAAAATATGCAGTTAAAATTAAGCAACTTTTAAGCAACTTTTGCCACTAAAAGGTGGCCAAAAGAGGTCCAAAAATAAGCAACGTTTTGAAGTAGGCCCGAGCGAAGTTGCTTATAAAAAAAATTGCGTGTACTCGTTAGGGCTAGTTTTAGTAGTTTGAGGCTGTTCTCATTGTTGATGTAATGTCTTGAGAAATAGTGATAGTTTCAATTTCAACGTTACAAGCCGGAAATACCTTATTCCTTTAATTATGACTCGTCGAATGTTCTGTATTTGTTGGATTGCAGTATCTGTGGCGTGCAATATGTAGGTAGCACTAATACGCCTTTCAGGCTAAGGCAAACAATTACAAGGCGTGAAGTCGTAAGTTTTATTCGGGGGCTCCAGAACCTCAGACGGAATTCTACAGGCATTTTACTAAAGAAAGACGCCACGGGTTTCTTTAAGATATATATGGAGCACATTGACTCAAGTTCATACGCTTTATATATCTTTAAGATATATCTTATTATATCTGGATGTGCCTATTCTGAAGGTCAAGTGCTCAACAAATATGTAGAGCGTTATAGATTGTAGATCAATATAGAGATTGTAGATTGTAGATATATCTGTGCAATAGTCAGATTTTGGAATAAATATTTTTCCTTTGGATACTCTGTGCTACACATTTCCTTTTTTTTTTACTTTTGGTTGCCCTGTGAATTTCATTCCATTCTCTCAAATTGCCAAATATATTTAATTCATGGTCCCCCTTGTAATGTAACGGCGGAAACGTGTTGCGGGAGGATTTCATATGAGAGGGAAACTTGAGATGTGTTTCTCTGCATCTCATCAGCTGTAACTACACTAATTTAAAAACTACAAATCAGGGCTATACAGGATTAATTAACATAATTATAATAATAAAGGAAGATTAACATATGGCAGACAAAAGTGAGATCAGAACTAAATGGTTTCATGAAGGCGAGGTTCATATTACAGTAATACTACCCCGTCAAAAGGGTTTTGCAACACGAAATTTTTGGAAAAAAAAACTTGATAAGGGGATGAGCTGTTTTGCAATCTGAGTTGCATTCTGACTGTAGCACAAAAGTAGATTTCCCCGTGTTGGCTAAATGTATTGTCTATACCATTTGTACTAAAAAAACTATATAAGTTATATAAAATAATATAGATAAGTGTTTCATATTTCAAATACCGATTAACTTTTGGTTGTGGATTCTGGTTGTTTTACTGGCCTAACAAATGGTAATGATTGATTGATGCATCTTCAATATACTGCTCCAAACATGACAAAAGCGTTTTTAATTTTCAACTTTTGCTAATATCAAATAGACGGGATATTTCACGATCGGTTTTTCTTTGTTTGAAAACGAGAATGAAGAAGCGAAAACAAGACGCGTGATGTTCCGCAAACTTTGTTGCGTGTTGAACACACACGCCCAATGGAACTTGACCAGGACATCATTAGCTACCATTCCTGCAACTCTGTCTATAAAGTCTTCCTTGTTCCTGTTTACACAAAGCTAGTGACATTAATATCAATCTTTTAAAACATCACTAAAACGAGCTATAATTGTTTATTCTTAATATTAATCCTTCACTGTTAAATTATGTTTACTTTTTCACCCTTTTAATGAACCTGTGTGTATTGTGAGGTCAACTAACTGCAAGATGCAAATCATTACACTCTCGGCAAAGGCCATCCATTAGCTTTACTGCAGACAACTTTAAGTTTGACAATATTGTGTTAACATTGGTTTTGTTAATTCCCATAAAAAGCACACAGAATACATTTAAGTACAGTCGCTGCTTTTGGGATTAGTTGCCTAAAAAGCTGAGTAATGATGGAAAATGAAAATTGAACAACAAGTAATGCATCTGGCAGACCTTTAGGCATTTCATTGTAGTACACAAAGCATAGACATAATCTAGATAGCTAGGTGGGTCTAGGTCTGATATAATGTTACCTTGTTTGTCTGATACCTATGTTAAATTTTGATAATTACCATACAGTAGGTAGTATCCAACTATAAACTAAATGACATCCACAAGAGTTTTATTTGATAGTAACAAAATGCTGTTTTTTGTATATGTGTATAATGTAAATACAATAAATTTATGATTAGCATTTCAAATATCTATGTCAAGAGCCCGATTTGCGGATTCTAAAATAGTTCAAAAGCAAACTCTTCTATCTAGGAGTTTTTCAAGTAAATTGTCAAAAAATTTACGATTAACATTGTTCTGTTCTATTCATCATTCACTCACTTGCCTCGAATAGGCCATTCCGCTTGGCTTGGCTTGAAAGATTCATTGAATCAGAAGCAAGACTTGATTTTATGTAAAGTAAAATAACATTGTTGGGTAGGTTGGATAGAAAGTTCATAAAGACAAATCTTCACACTCTTCAAAGTTTATTATGTAACTTGCACGGAAATCTGGAAGACTAGGCCACGACCGCTTCGTTTGAAAAACGCCGTTAAACTGCTTGTAAGGTGGGGTCTTTTTTGTCTTTAAGTGTAGATAATACGAAGTTATACACATTGACATTGTTAAAAGTCTTTTATTGCGCGCCAATACCTTGTTTTCTTTGATCAAACTTTGGCCTAGGCAAAAAGATTCATTGCAGTCACCATGTTTTTTGACGCCAATGGAGGAATTACATTGTGGCTGTTGTTAACCCTACTGAGCTGCGCTGTCTGGCTATTACATGCGGTCATTAAGGCCTATCCATTCGCTTAATTGTTGCAAAATTCTGTTCAGGCTGGTTTTCAAATCTTGCTGTGATCAACATCATGAACAAATAAGTTATATCAGCCCTCTTCTTTTAAAATTTTATTCGATTTTCTGATTGCTCTTTCCCTCTTGATGTTGTACCGTACAACTTGTCTGTGGCGTAGAGACGATCCATTATCGTCCATCTTGACTCAGGCACTCTAGCTCACAGTCACAACACTACTACGTCACTAGGGGCATGCTATGATCGCGTCTTGCACAGAAAAAAAAATGCAAAATGGCAACTTTGCGGGCTTAAAAAAAGGGCAAGTAGCTAATTCTTAGCTAAATAACTTAGCTAATATTTCGAATCAGCGCAAAATTCTACACCAGAAAACGAAAAAAAAAAACGTAAAAAAAAAAAAACGTAAAAAAAAAAAACGTAAAACGTAAACGTAAACGTAAACGTAAACGTAAACGTAAACGTAAACGTAAAACGTAAAAAAGCATAGGGTTAGGTTTTGACCTTACAAGCACTTTAAGCAGTAAAAAGTAGTGAATTGTCGGCTAAATGAATTTTTTAGCCTTTGAGATGTTCTGAGCTCTCCCTAAGTCCATCTGTTAAGCTTTTCGGAAAATAAATCAGTAATAAACTGGTAAAAACAAGCAGTGCCTGCACAATTTACAGTGCGTTCAATACACAACAAAGTTCGTGGAACATCACGCGTCTGGTTTTACTATTTATGTTAGCTACACAAAAGTATTTCCTGCTTGCCGCCAGTTTGTTCTTTTGAAACCGCGGGTCTGTTGAATAATTAACAATTCTTATGTCCACTCTAATCCCTTTCTCACGCTTTAGGGCTAGCCCACTGGTGTGTGGGCTAGCTCCAAATCGAATCGAGATTGACCAATCGGACTATCTGCTTGCATGGCCTTTTGTGACTCCTGCTGCCTTATTATTGGCTCCTTGCTCTCTGTGACGTGGGAACTTGGGGCTAGTTCAAACTAGCCCCAAATGATCCGATTCAACTCTTAAAGGTGTCTTTAAATGTGTAGGCGGTGTAGGCTAGCTAGGTGCATTGTGAAATTTATTTGATAGCCGAATCATTCTCGAGAAAAAACGTAGTTTATCTTTAAGTTCATATCATATGTTGTCAATCTGGCGAATAAAAGTTTAGGAAATGCGAACATTAAATAGATTGAAAAACATTCTTGGATGACATTCAAGAATGAAGATGCCAAGTTGATCAAAACTCCATTTTCTTGACGTTGTTTTGAAGAAAAGCTAGAAGTGAAAGGGTTAGAAACTCGCCAACCTAAGGACATTCATATACCTCAATAATGTTCAGGAAGCGTCAAAAACCGTGCATTAAATGCTAATTCTTGGTTTAGAAAAAAACCTGATTGACTGTTAGCTTGTATGAAAAATCAATTTTTGTTTCCTTGAATATCATTTGGAGGGGAAGAGGACCAAAATTAGCTATATTTCCATTGATCAAGATGTGTTCACGTTATTGAGAGTGAGATTTAAACAAACATAGCGATTTTATAGTCTTCCAAATGAAATTTTCTTAATACAGAGTATGACGTCACTTTCACATGTAAATTCAGTTATAACGTCATTTGCCCAACCAACAAATATGACCACGAGCCGCCACTGGCATTAATATCACGAAGGGTGGGCCCTGAAAATAATTTCAAGAGGGCCCCTTTTCAATGCTTTAGAGGGAGTGGTCACAAAAACTGTTCTGTATATAGATATATTTTAAAATCAACACAAAATATTTCGACTTTCGTCTTCGTCAGTATAAACTTTACCAATAAACTGGAGCTTACTTATTTACCTATCTTACCATTAATATTATATTTCGCAGGGGTGGATGCAGTAATTTTGGTGACTGTAGCACAAAAAGAAAATGGGGATTTCGGGAAAAATTTTTGTGACCACACCCTCTAAATGCCCCTCTCGACACTATTTTTGAGGCCCACCCCTGGCCATTAAACTGCAAATATATCATTATACAGGAAACCTGGGTTTTTGTTTTGTAAAGAGAATTTCTTGAATTTCTAACTAGGATAAATATAACAACAATCAATTGCACCCTGTCGACATCCATATTGGCCTAAATTTGGACGCCATTGAAGAACGAAATTCCAATACAATAGTAGTCAACAAACAGGAAAACACGTCCCTTTTTATATTAGAATTTGAAATTAGCAAAAATTAAAAATTAAAAATTATTTTGTCATGTCTGGAGCAGCATATTGAAGTGGCAGTAGAACAACAAGAATCCATAACCAAAAGTTAATCGGTATTTGAAATATAAAACACTTATAAAGGAGCCTAGACTTACCTAAAATCCTACCTTCTTTGGAAAGTGTATTAAATTGCTACCTCCTTCTACAGCAAGATAAATTAATTCCCCGTTGCTACAAAGTTGCCAACCCGCCATTACTTCAGAGATTGCGGGAGAGAGTTACATCCTGATCATGATTAGTGCAAGCTAGTTAGCTAGAAATGCCTTTATTGGCCCCCGCAATAATATTTTGGTTGCACGATTGTGTTTGACTGTAGCACAATTGTGTTTGACTGTAAAACACATTTGCATACAATGGTTTTTCTTAGAAAAAATGATATAGACAATGCGATTAGCCAACACGGGGAAATCTACTTTTATGCTACAGTCAAAATGCAACTCAGATTGCAAAACAGCTCACCCCCCCCGGGACCATAGATAGCAATGCCAGAACTATCCAATACTTTTACCAAAATTGTTGTGTTGCAAAACACTTTGGACGGGGTAGCACTAAATATAATTGGCAATTGGTGAGCATGGAATGAAATCCACAGGACAACCAAAAGTAAAGAAAATGGAATGTGTACCACAGAGTGTCCAAAGGAAAAATATTTTTTCCCAAATCTGACTGTTGCACGTGCAACGTCTGCACTAGTCTTGAACCGCCCCTGATTTGTAAAGTTTAAATTGACGAAGAAGAAAGTCGAATGGTTCTATTGCTACGCTTATGTTTCTTATGAAAATCTATATTAATTTATTACACATTTTAGAATGAGCTGATGTATACAGTATAGCATTATGTAATATATATTTATATACGGTATGGTACGATGTTATAGATATACAGTTTGTATATTTAAGGACTAAAATTGATGACCAATAAAAGAAAGATAAGGCCTGAGGCTGCCTTCTCTTTTAAACCGAAAATATAACTATTAATATTTAAAGCATTCGAAATATTAAAAGATAAGTTATTCCTAAAACCATAATGCGATTCATTTTTGCCTTTTTAGGGACAACTTGCCATGATACATTGGATGTTAAGAGTTGCAAGCACCTTGCAAAACACAAAGCGTGCCTTACACATCCAGAAAGAATGTCGAAGTTATGTCAACGAACTTGTAAATTTTGTTGTGAGTATTGCTTTTTGTAGACTTCTGACTTTCCATAAGATGTTGTAAAGTGCCCTTAAAAACATCCATTTTTTTTCAAATAAACAAAATTAGCCCCACGTGGTTTGATATTTTAGCGAATGATCTGCGATTGATTAAAAGCGCTTCTTCAACTTTGCTGAGATAACCAGTTAATTGTATCATTGTACAAATAAAAAGAGAATGACTGATCCCCACATTCTAGCACCAAATATCAATTTCGTTTCAGTTGCATATTTAATTTTTAGTTGTGCATCCTCTTTCCTTTTTATGCATACAGCACGAGCTACAGATTCTAAAGTAACAAGGAACACCAAGGAATTTGAATGTGAATCTAAAATTTAAAATTTTTAGAGAAAGAATATATTTGAGCTTAAGGTGTAAAATTATTTGAAAATAGTGGATAGGAAAATATCAAAACTAATGTACAGTATCTGCATGCAATCTGTGAGAGACAGCTTTTATCAAGTTATTTTAAAAAAAATTACCAAGTTATTTCAATTAGAATAACGTCATATCCCCTCGAAGTAACTAGTGCCTGAAATCCTGTGTCTAGACCGAGGTAGCCTCTAACCATCATACTTATGATAATAACAAAGTATTTTATAAAAATCAAAAAATTAATACAATTTTACAGCTAATAATTATACAATCATAGAGCTTTTTTTATTAAATCTAACTGATGATTATGAGAAAAGATAAATAAAATAAAATATTGATAATAGGTTCAGGAATATGTTTTATTCAAAGTGATCGGTTGAGACTAGGATTTTTTTACACAAAACATGATTTATAAGTTTAACTAGAATACTGATGCAGTATATGTCCTCTTGGGTCATCAACTGAATAAAACAAGTGTTTTTGTCTAACGAGCTTGTGACTGGGAATTTGTTGAATATTAAATTTAACATCCTTTCACGTTACTCGTTATACAGACTTCGATCGTCTCAGTCATCTTGACGGCGCACCTTGAGGACTACGCCACAGAAAGAACTTGCTATAAATAAATATATAACCTATATGTAAAGAAAGCTACGAATAAATGCGGTTCGCTAAAGTAAGCCTGGTATTCTACTTACTGATAATATTATCTATACGGTTACACTTAGCATTTCTTTCGAGCTACCAAATCATCTCCAAGCACAAGAATGATTCCGTCTCTTCAGTGGTTAGGCCATGACACCAAGCACTTTTTAACTCCAGTTGAGCTATAGGGACTCTTGGTTCAAGCGCGTGAAAGAGCCAAACGACGTAATAATAAACAACTGGCTCTTGAATAACCAACGGTTTTCTAACTAGATAAAAAACATATCAATACCCTAAAACATATCCTAACACATCAAACATAAATCAAAATATTTAAAAAATTTCAATGAAATGTACAGTGAAGAATATACAGCAATATGTCAACTCCCAATTTTTTTTTCCTCGTAGCTATAAAGCTTTTTACTGAATTCTTGCAACCCCAAGAAACACGTGCGCCAATCTTTAATAGCTACGAGTTTCTTATTATACAAAATAATACAAATTGTCCATATAATACATATATAATAGTAACTCATGTGCATGGCACAACATCTTCAAATACAAACAAAAGAACGAACTGAAAAACAAGCGAGGAAGCGAGTCACTAGAGTCTCTGAAGAAAGGATTCATTTCGCACGATCTCACGGCTTACTCAGCAAAATAAATTAGAAGTCAAACGTCTTGGAGCATACAATCAAGAACTCGTCAGATCTCAATCTCCTACTTCATCACAGAAATTTTGCGACAAGTTGTTGCACAAAGTATGAGTCGCTCAAAGGGTGCAGTCAGGCTAAAAAAGTGTATTGTTTTCCCTGCCTTCTCCCTGCATCTTATTCTCCAACAGGAAGTTTTCAAGATTTCCTCAAATGAGTTTTTCTTGCAAACCTTTCTCAAATTTTTCTACCCGCTTTCATTTTGCTGATCATCTAGAAGCAGAAAATCTCCTTGATGGTGGATCGTTTGACAAGTTCTTCATGCAAGATAACCAGATATTGAAAATAACAGTTGAAGTAATTTACTGCAGAAAAGAGTTCAGACAATGCTGTGGAGCCCTTGCCTAGCATCAGTTACTTCAGGAAATTAATACTGAAACAGTTTCTGTAGTAGGCCTTCATGGCCTTCCAATGCCTTCATGGCTCCAGCCTGCTCAAAGCGCATTATGGTTATAAATCAAAGTTTATTCCTTAAAATTATTGAAGATTTCTCAGTTTAAGTTATGTTAACACCTGTATCAGTTGAAAGGAAAGGAAAAGTCAAGACAGAAAATATACTAAAATTCCAAGGCTTTACTTCTCGTATGTTAATGTATAGTATAATTATTTGAAATACTTATTTCTTTTAAATGTAGCATTTTCTGTCACAGCTATATTGGAGTTTTACTGAAGCTAAAACACTGATTGTAATTTGTGGGTAGGGTAGTGCGAAGTCACAGTAACTAGTTGGGTAAATATATCATATTTATAGGCAAAGATGTCAGAATAAAAATAAAACATGATACAGATTTATAAATAAACATCGTGCAAATCATTAACCAACCTTTTGGTATGGAATATCAAGCCTTATTAATACATTAATTTATCTAAGAAAAGTAAAGGCCTTAAGTGTTAAGATACATTTCAGGCTTACATAACATTCTTAAGCGGGAGATTCTGCAAAAGTATTTTAAGCATATGAAGACAGATGTGGTAGAGTTACTCTCTATACAATGGGCAAGGGTAATTTACAGAACAAAGCTACTCAAATATTTGGACTGAACCCCATGCTTTGGGTTCGATGATGGCTTGAACAGTGATGGTGTTGCCATGCAACAAGATTAATCCAGGAACAAACTATAGTATTATCATCTCGACTACATGTTCAGTGTCAAGAAAGGCAATACAAATTATGATGTGTGGTAGTTAGTTTATTGTAAAGGGTAAGGCAGGAATATGAAATAACAACGCAAAACATATCAAGGCTGATGCATTTGAAGAGTGTCAGTTGAACTTAACTAACTAACTAACTAACAAAGGTTGAGAGCAAGCTCAAGCCAATATGATGTTGCTCAAAACATCTCGGTCCATCATGACTGCTCGTTTATATGTCTTTTCTTTGAGATTTGTATCGCCTTCCAGTACATCAACAGCTCTTCTCCCCCGGTTTCGTTGACCTTAGTTGAACCTTCGATTATTGGAAGCTTTTCTATTAGTATGATTAAAAATTTGAAATTGATTTAATATATCAAAGAAATTGCATAAATACAACGGCCATAATTAACTCCTCTATTGGTCAGGTAGGAAAGTAGTTCTAAAATGGCATATCACAGCCGAGTGAATGTCTCACAAAGACTACAATGGTCATGAGAGGTAAATGATGTGTAGGCAATGCATTGATTTTCTCTGTAGATAAGAATAGTCCAATCTCTGCCTTGTGCAAAAGCACAGGCTCCCAAACGGAAGAAAAAACAACATTTATTTTGATTTTAATTACGTAATCTTAATAGTTTGATTGACAGTTCTTAGAATTTTTTGATTGGACAATACTTAAACATCCTTAACTTCTTGTAGACATTGCAGGCTGTCTGGGGATGGAGGAATTTGAGATTGTATTAAAAGAGTAGGAAAGATATGACTGAGATGGCCTAACTTGTTTTGTTTTGTTTATGATGAGAAATTAACAGAGAGAATTAATGTAGTGTTATCGGGAATTTAGGACAGGGCTAAACGATAAATTCTCCACACTAAAAGTGGCGACCCTGCCAGGACGGAACAGGAAATTACAAGCATTTAAGGAAAATGGCCTTGCAGAACGCATATCGAAGGGAACTTCAGTTAAAACAAATACTTTTGGAAGAAGTATCAGAGAACGTACAATCACCAGACATTGAAGAAGTGAAGCTCTCCTTAGAAAGAATCAGCGAAACAATAAAGGAACTAGAACTGAGAAAAGATAAAACAATGAACAGTATGCTAGAAGTAGAGGATCAAACAATCGACGAATTACGACAATGGTCACAACAACAGAAGGAAGAAATAAAAACTTTCAAGGAAGTCAGAACACAACTAAAGGACCAGCTGAATAAATTGCAGAAGGGTGAACAAGAACATCAACTGCGTGAAGAGCTGTCAAAGCAACGACAAATGATGGAAGAAGCAGCCAGAATCACGAGGCAACAACAACAAAAGCAAGAAGAAGCTCGGGAAAAACAGATACAAATCGAAGAAGACTGGATACGCAGCAAACAACAAATTGAGCAAGAGACAGCCGAGTCACAGCATTTCGGTACAGCACAAAAACAGCCGACAATAAAGCTACAGAAGTACACGATAACGCCATTTGAAGGAGATTTTAAAGATTGGCTACGTTTTTGGAACCAATTTACGGTAGAAGTGGATGGGTCAGGCATAGCTCAAATCAGCAAATTCAATTATACAATGGAATTAGTTCAAGGAAAACCTCGTGACGACATTCTCGGATTGCCACACACACCTGAAGGGTACGAAGAAGCAAAGAAGATTTTACAGACCAACTACGGAAAAGATATCAAGGTCCGAAACCGAAAAGCGCTTATTCCAGAACTCGAAGGACTGGGCCGAGTCACTAATGTCAATCATTCCAGAGATATCCACGACTTCTACAACAAACTGGCAAGAATTGTACGAACATTAGCAACAATGAAGAAACTGCAGACAGCACAAAGTCATGTATACACAGCAATGGACAAACTCGGCCCAGAAAAGGAGGCTCTGGTGTCCAAAGACGATGACTGGGAAGAATTGGACTTGGAGCAGCTTGTTGATAACTTGAGGAAATACGTCGATAGGCACCCAGTAGCAGCAGAACCCACCGCAGCAAATAGAAGGTTTCCAGAGTCAAAAGAAGATTTTAAGAGAAGGGACAGAGTACTAATGGCTAACTCATCGCAGAAGAACTTGCGAACTTTCTGTGTTTACTGTGGAAGAACAATCATCGAAGCAGTGACTGTTTCAAGGTTTTGGATGTGGCACATAGAAAGGAGATACTAAAATCAAAGAACTTGTGTTTTAACTGTGCAAATACAGGCCATGTAGCAGCCAAGTGCAGATCAAGAGGTTGCATCACATGTGGAGGACGACATCACACGTCTGTGTGTGACAACAACATCCACTCAACTAGGTCTGAGAAAGCAAACGATTCTGCCCCGAATCACAGCTCTGAAAAGGGAAAAAGAGCAATGGAGGAAACAACGACTATCCACGCAACTCTGATGGCCAAAGTCAATGGTAAAGATGCAAGAATAATGCTTGACAGTGGCGCGGGAAGCTCGTATATTTGCACAGATCTTATTCGAAAGCTTAGTATACGCCCTTTCAAGACTGAAAGAAGAGCGATTGAACAGATGTATGGAACTGTAGTCAAAAAAGTAGAGCTGTATCGAGTGACCGTTGCTTCAAAAGCTGTAGATGGGTTTACTATGGAGCTGAGGTGCATTAATGGAGAAAAGGATGTGTTGACATACCTGGCAAACCCCAGCATCAGTGAACTAAAGAAAAAATACTGGAAACTACGAAGATTGCACTTCAGTGATGAAACAACAACTGAAAGTACACTGCCAGTCCATATCATTCTGGGAGCAGCAGACTATCAACGCATAAAGACAGCAGAGCCAGCTGCGTTGGGGCAAGACGCTAACAAAGATCCAGGAGCTGAATATACCATGTTGGGATGGACACTTTCTGGTATGGGGACACAAGAGAATACACAAACAGAGAAAACATTCTTCGCCAAGTCAGCAAAAGATGAATTTGAGCAAATGTGCTCAATGGAAGTTTGGGTATGAAAGATACAAGCACAGAGGAATTCCATAGCGAGTTCATGGATAAGCTGGAGCGTCTGCCTGATGGAACATACATGACAGGACTTCCATGGAAAGAAAGCGCTGGTTTTCTACCGACAAACAAAGCATTGGCGTCAGCAAGGCTAAGAAGTACAGTTCGAAGACTAGCAAAATTGGGAAAAATAGAAGAATATCATAAATTAATGAAGGATCAGCTGGATCAAGGCATTATAGAGAAAGTTCCAGATACACTTACAGGCGAAGTTGTTCATTGGATACCGCACCAAGCAGTGATAAGAAACAATGCAGAGTCCACAAAACTTCGTATTGTGTATGATTGTTCTGCAAAAAGCACTGCACAAGACCCCTCGTTGAACGACCTGCTTGAAATAGGGGACCACCTATGCAGCCGTTGATATTTGATATTCTGTTGCAAAACAGGATGCATCAGTATTGCATGACAGGAGATGTACAGAAGGCCTTCCTACAGATCAAGATTTAACATGAAGATAGAGATGCTCTGCGTTTTTTGTGGTACAGCGACTTGGAGAAGAGATCCGTTCAAGAATTCCGTTTGACACGAGTGATATTTGGATCAACCTCAAGTCCATACATTTTGGGTGCGACACTGAGCAAGCACTGGGATCTGTATAAAGACAAGTATCCGGAAACAGTAGGATATTTGCAGCAGAATACCTATGTGGATGATGTCCAGTGTTCAGCAGACAGCAAGCAGCAGCTGATTAAATTCAAAGAAGAAAGTACAAAGATTATAGCAGATGGTGGCTTCACCTTGCACAAATGGCACAGCAACGTTCAGATAGCAGAAAACAGTGATGAGGTACTCCAAGATTCAAACAACGAAGAGACATATGCGAAAACGTCGGTTTGAGCAAACACCAACAAGACAAAGATACTTGGCATACCTTGGAATAAACCAAGCGATAGAATAGAGACTGTTTTCAAACAGAGCGCTGAATAGTTGAACGGTGACAGTATCACAAAGAGGAAAATGTTATCAACAGTAAACGGAATTTTCGACCCATTAGGGATCTCCTCACCGGTGGTAATTATCGAAAAGATAATATACAGTGAAGTCTGCTTGCTAAAGATTGCTTGGGATGACGAAGTACCCAAAGATATCCAGAACCGATGGAATAAGTGGGTAAGAAAACTACAACAAGGTTCAATAATCTCCGTTCCAAGAAGTGTCACAAAAGAAAAACCGTTGACAACGATATTGCATGGATTCTCCGATGCTAGTAAACTAGCAGTTGCTGCAGCTGTGTACGTGGTATCTTACTACGAAAGTTTAGAAGCAGAAAGCAGGCTGTTGGTGGCAAAATCAAGAATTGCTCCCAAAGACACGTCAATCCCAAGACTCGAGTTAACAGGAGCCTACATGCTTAGCAGACTGTTGAGCCACGTAAAGGACACGCTATCAGATTGCTCGATACAAGAGTTTCATGCCAGGTTTGATAGCACGACAGTACTATATTGGTTGCAAGATCAAGGTAGATGGACACCCTTCGTAAGAAACAGAACTAAAGCTATTAAAGAGAATAAATTCACCAAGTGGCACTATGTCCCAACTGACGATAATCCAGCCGACCTTGGAAGCCGCGGAGTCAGCCCAGAAAAACTGGACGAATTTCGGAAACAAGGACCCAATTGGCTTACCGACAATACAAAATGGCCTGATCAACCTGTAGTTCAAGAGACAAGTCAAACGCTGAAAGAGAAATTGGCAAGCAAGGAAAAACAACTGATGGCAAACGACCCAGCAACAAACGAACTTGAAGCGCTATTGTTTAAACATCCATACAACAAATTGTTGCAAATCACAGCCTATCTGATGAGGTTTTCAAGAAGAGGTTGGAAGAAAGAGAAAACGTGAAACAAATTCATATTGGTGTAGGAAATGGATAGAGCAGAGAAATTTTGGATTAAGAAAGCACAGGAGAAAGCAACCAAAAGACTGTTTCATTTGCACAAGGTGAAAGAACAACTGCGTAAGAGATGGATGGGGGAGTACATCAAAGCTCTCGAGGGAAGAAGGAGACAACACAGTGGAACGAATCCTGATGTTCCAAAGAAAGGATCTGTGGTGCTTCTGAAAGAAGACATCAAAAACAAAGCACATTGGAAGATAGGGAGAGTTGTTAAGCATATCCGAGGCAGAGATGGTGTAACCAGAGGAGCAAAAATCAAACTAGGCAACGGGTACGTGGTTGATAGACCTCTACAGCTCATCTGCGACTTGGAAATCGGGGGAGATGCTGAAGAAAAGCAACTCAACCCAGAGGCAGCAGCGTTTGAACCAACACCGAATGAAGCAGAGATCCGCCCTCAGAGGGAGGCAAAAGTCAACGCAAGGGATCGCATAATGGGTGTGGAACTTCAAGAACAAGACAGCGAATTCGGTTATTAAAGTAGCAGTCGCATTTTAACAGGGGGAGTGTGTGCAAAATCACAGGCTCCCCAGCGGAAGAAAAAACAATATTTATTTTAATTACGTAATCTTAATAGTTTGATTGACATGTTTTAGAATTTTTTGATTGGACAATACTTAAACATCCTTAACTTCCTGTAGACATTGCAGGCTGTCTGGGGATGGAGGAATTTGAGATTGTATTAAAAGAGTAGGAAAAATATGACTGAGATGGCCTAACTTGTTTTGTTTTGTTTATGATGAGAAAATAACAGAGAGTATTAATTTAGTGTTATTGGGAATTTAGGACAGGGCTAAACGATAATTATAAATTCTCCACAGCCTCGAAAGGGCCAATAATTATAATTACTGCTCTGCTATAGCTACAGTTACATACATACATACATTTATTATTTCACAAAGCAGGTTAAAAAATCTACCAGCTCAAAGAAGCTAATGTGGACCTGCTATAACTAAAAACGAAGCAAAATAGCTAAAAATCACGAGTAAAAGACAATACATCTCAGGGCCTCGCGAGAATCCAAGGAACCCAAAACCTAACATGCTTAGTTGGGTCATGTCTTTAAGATAATCCATAATCGAGGCGTGTAAATTTCCAGAGATTCCAGCTAATTGCAATGCAATTTATACGACAGGATTTAATGGAAAACCGTATCGAAAGCTCTTTAGAAGTCTATAAACACAACACCAACAGTCATGATGAGTAAATTCTTCCTTGTTTGCCGTACTTGATTAAATATTGGGGGAAACAGTGTGTAAAAATCATCTCTATCGGGTGGCCTATACTCTGTTCGAATGAGTATCTTCTAAGAGCATCGTGCAAATTCTTTCTATTTTGTTTCTATGCTATCTCTTTTGTATTTTTCTATATCAACAATGTTCAAGCTATCCACAAAGTAGATTGCGTCCCCGCCTTCCTCTCTGTCTATTCTATCACTCTGTATGATCTCGTATCCATCAATATAAAGTTCGCGGTCGTCGATCATATCTGTTAGATGAGTCACTCTGTAAAGGATCTATGTTTGCATGTTGTAGCAGCCGTTTGACTTCATTTATGGTTCTTACGAGACTCCAGACGTTTATATGTGCTACTACTTTTCATGTACATTGTGTTTTAACTTTCAGAATTTTGCAAGCGTTGATAGTATTTTCGATATTTTCTGAAGGATCTATTATTATTTTTTTCGTTTTGTTGCATTGATTTTACATTGATACAAGCTGGGTATTCAAGTAGAATTTGCTGTTTGTTTTTACCACCTTGTAATGCTGGGCGTAATGCCACTGCATTTTATGTTGTAATGTTTATCGCAACTCTTGCATGTCAGATTGTTCTTTGCAACAGTTTCTTTACAATTATTGCATGGCTATCTTACCAAAATATAGGGAAAAATAGCTACATGTGATACATGGAAATGTGCTATGCCCAATTCATTGGCCAGTCAACGAAAAGCACCCCTAAAAGATATCATTTTGCTTCTTCCTTATAGATATACATATACTTGGTTATGTGATATTGCGCCATCTATTGTATCTGCATCTTTTATTACAGTCGATCGTTGGTGTATATATAATTAATTCTTTGAGCAAAAGCTTCGTGTTATATTTTTTGGGTAACATTATCACTCCAACAAATCTTATCCTGCCTCATCTTAACCATGATCTATCAAAATCATAGTGACATATTTTGCACGCAGAATACGAAGACTGAGTTTTTTTTTTACATGGCAGCAGGAGACTGAGGTTTCTGATCTTCTTTACTTTTTCAAACCTCTGCAAAAACAACTTGTGTCCTCGCAAATTCACTGCCAAAATTCTCTGGTTCTTAACACACACACAAACCTCTCTAAACCATTGACGGATCTAAAGCTATACTTAGCGAAGTTCGATCCACCTAAAGCACCCAATAGTGAAAATGAAGACTGCCCTGTGTGTAAAACGGAACCGTTTTTGAACTGCGAAACAAGGGATACCATTTATGAAATAAATTTTGTTACATGTTGGGAAAATTGCATTGACAAAACTGCACAGTTTAGGCAAAGGATGTAACAAAAGCATTAAGAATAATTTCCTTCGTAAAAGGCGATTAACGCCCCTTGGCCTGAGTGTAGCGTAATATTATTTGCTGGAAAAACACAAAGATAACACAAGATATTGATTGTCTTGGCGTCGTATCTGGCAAATCATATATTATCAATATGGAGCTAACGACCCTTTAATGAACTCGCATATTTTTTCATGATTTCATTGTTCATACTTTCACTCTATTTTTAATATTTTTTGTCTTTTTCATTTTTATTTACTAAATTTTACCCCCTGGGTCCACAGGAGGAGCACACTGGCTTAAATATTGTTTTATCACTGCCAGGCCATTGATGTGGATACCCAGGGTCCTTTGACTAGCTAAACTCACTAACAGCCACCTTCTCAGGTAGCCTATCATCAAAATACTTACTAAAATACGCCCCATAACTGATATAGACAAGAACAGAAACACAACTCTCATTATTGTGCGGTTCAAGGCGAACAGAACGATGTTAAATCATTTAATTTCATCAGGCATTTGTTTATTAGACCAGAATCACTTGAAGATCTAGGGAGATACTTGACGGATGAATTGCTAAAGTTATACAAAATTGTGTCATATAAAGTGGAACAGTTGATTTGGCATGCTGTTCAATCTCCTATAGGCATGGCAAGAAACTTCTGGGTGGGTTGAATTCATTAAAATGTTTAGAAACACGGAAGCCTGGCCATCGTTGATCCATCGGCGATGACAGATCGGCATGCGTGCATAATTAATTACTGTCTTTGTGCCCAGTTTATTTTTGGAACAACGATGACTTGTGACGTCCGAAGATGCAAAAGCGACGTCAAATGAAAAAGGGGCATGCCTAGCGGCTCAGCTGTAACACTGAATAACAAAGGTGTGAATATGATTAACATTAGACGAAATCATGTCATGAGCAATAATAGAGCATTTTGGACCAGAATGAGTAATATGAAATCCATGAATAAAACCAAGAATCAAAGTATGAGCAAGATGCGGGCGGGATATAACGATCGCGAAGAGAGCTAACGCTAACAATGGTATATGATATAAGCGGGAATGGACTAAGGACTTCTTCAGAGAGAGATATCTAGTCACATTTTCAAAGCTTTAATTTGGAGACGGAGTAGCAGAGTCTAGTGAAGAATAAAATCATGTTGCAAAAATTAATCAAAAATACATATCAATACCACAACGAGAACCACGACGGAACTAGGCCAAAACGTTGATGGCCAATGTAAGTTACAAACCGATGTATTTATCAAAAGCTTTAGATCACTTTCAGGCCCGACAAAGGAACACCGTAGATCAGAGTTAAGCTTAGTATTGTACTCTACCCATTTAGATAATTTTAAACCTATCATAAAGAGCGCATGTCATCAAACGATTGAAGGAACGCAGGGGGACAGTTACAATATAGTCCAGAAACAATGACGTATCATAGGATGCCTGTCCAAAGACCGGGGTATAAACAATATCGGACTTATGCCCGTTTCGTCAATCTTTCACGAGAGAAAGGAAGAATTGCCTCTCTTGTATCAATACATGGTACAAAAACAAGACGAGGAGGAACAAGAACTCTTAGTAAAGCTTTTAGGAACATGTCCGAATGATGCAATGCTGAGGCAAGTGACAAAAGCAGTATGCATTCATGTGAAGAACCCAGGATTGAACACTAAGGAGGAGTGGGAAAATTCAAATATTCCTTTGAAGGGATTCAATCAACCTCAAATATGACAAAGTTTACAAACGGGTGCGAATATGATTCGTCTCAACTCACAGATAATGTACGATAACTCACAACAAAATTTTGAGAAGAAAAATTAAAAATATTTTTAGTATTTGATGGTATTATGTGGTTTAGAAACAATGATAAACCATGCAAAACTATCAAACTATAACCTATCCCAAAGTTGATTATGAGTAAATTACCTTCTTTGTTCTTTTGCATTATTCTATCCGATTGCGATCTACGTCAGGAATATACTTAACAAGATTACATTTATTTTGCAGTCACAAAAACACCATGCAATACAATCAGATGTTCGCAAAGAAAAAAATGTTATGTGACAGTTAACCTAAAAGCTGCATGCAGATGCTTATTGACATGTAGTCAAACTCAGCAAACTGGTTACTTGTGTGGACGCAATGGGAAAACATACGAAAATCTATGCGCACTAAGAAAAGACGAATGCAATCTAAACAAAAACGTCATTGTCCAACATTACGGCAAGTGCATTATAAAAGGTAAGCGACTTTTGGATTTGCGTCAACCTCTGCTTGTTGAAAGATGAAGACTCTGTTCACACGAGATCGGATCCAAATAGGTTCGGATCCGTTCCACTATTTCGGGGCGCTTACACGGATTCGGATCCAAAAATAACTCCGTTTACAAGGGATTGGATCCAGAAGGACCCAAAACAATTACGCATGCATATTTACAACCCAAATAGTTCGCGCGCGCTTTCCTTCATTGATACACTTGGCTTTAGAATACCATGGCTTCTGCAGCAAAATCAAGCAATATCAAAATATTTAACTTGGCAGATGAGGAAACCACTTTGCTCCTTTAAGTGGTGCTGGATTACAAAATGGCGAAGCTTGGACTAGGCCAAGACTGGAACACAGTAAGAGCAAAATATGAAGACATCAAAGACAATTTTTGTATCCTCTTATCTAAATAAAAACCACAACATTTTGCGATGTTGAACTTGATATTAAATTTCTGTGTTTGGGGCCAACTCAACAAAAGAACCTGAGAGAAGCATTTTTAAAAGGCCTCCAGTTCAGGAATTCTCCAGCCTCGTTGCCTATCCGTAATTTGAATCCGATCCACTCCGAGCTGGTATCGGAGTCAACTGGATCAGATCCAAGTGGGTTCGCTTCGAAATCGGACCCAAACGGGTACGGCTAGCGGACTCAAACGAGTACGGGTCCAGGTTGTCCCGTGTAAACACAAGGCCTATCCGCACCAGTTTGTGTACGGATCCATTTGAATCCGTACTCGTGTAAACGGGGTCCAAGTATTATCCCTCCAACGTGAATTAGATAAAATAGCGTCATTAAGCGAAACTCTCCAAACATAAAACTGTGTTGATATTTTATTTCTGTAGAGTCCTGCATTGATGCTTCAGCCTCTGATTGCCAACACTTTAAGAAAAATAGGTTCTGTGAAAATCAGAAAAGGATGATGCAGTTCTATTGTGCTAAAACATGCCGATTATGTCGTACGTATAATATAATTCTATCTTGCCCTGGTACATTATAATTTGCATAATGAAAAATTGCAATCAAAAATTTTTTTTATTCAATATGGCCATTTAGAAAGAAGAGGGGAGGAATGAAAAACAAGCGAAGAAAAGGGATTACTTACTTCTCAATTAAAACTAGCTACAAATATGTATATATAATGAATGTGTATGTTTCGGTCGTCTGTGGAAGGGGTGGATTGTAACCAAATAATCTTAATAGATTAGTTTTTGTGTCGGCTTCGGTCTTCTATAAGAAAGGTGGATTTTTAAAAAAGTAATATATGCTGGGTTGCATCAGCACTGTGCGTATATCTAGCCTCTACTACCTCTTCTGCTGTCATCCCAAGGCTCATGTGACGACTTGGTATCCTGCGTTTGCGTTTCCAAAGGTCTTGTGTTCTCATAACGCATGGGTAGTTCAAGGATGACAACCTGAAATTTTACCCAGCACTATTTTCTGTTATTATTTGCGGATTATAATTATCATAGCTTCCTCATGCTGTGCACTCTATCTTTTGCATGGCCTTGTAGATACTACAAACACCAATCCTTCTTTCCATGGTACTGGTTTATATTTATCACTAGGCTTTCGAAATCAGTTTCCGTACTTCGCGACAGAGGTTGCTAAAGGCAAAGGAATATCAATCTGGCCTCATCTATTCACTGTGCGTTATTCTATGTTTAGTGTTTAATCATTGTTTGAATCGTTACTCTTTTCCTATGTATTTTTTCTCATTGCCCCATTTGCTCAATTCTTGAAGCATTGATACCACTTTATCTTCACGTAAGCCACAAACCATCTTAAAGATATCCACCACTTTCAATGGCATATGTGATTTCATTTTTTTACATGAGGGTAGTTCTTTTGTCGTTTTTCGGTCTTCTGTTCAAGAGATGCATCGTTACCAATTAATCTTAATGGATTAGTTACAGTTCTGGTCTCGGTGTTTTTGTCACTTGTAATTAAGTAATCTAAAAAGAATTATTGTATCTATATATTTTTTTTTTTTTGTAATCAAGGTATGTAGGCCGAGATGGCCCTTAACCAACTTACAATATATTTTTTAACTAAAAACAACAAAATTAATACAAATAAATTAAGTATATTAATTTAAACTATTAACGAAAAATAAGAGTTTACCTACAACTTACGGAACAAAATTTTAACATAGGTATAAAAAAAATTATGAGCTAGGTGAAAAGGATAATAGATTGTTATTTGTTTGATCTCTGATTTTGAAATTGTTTTTATAAAAATAATGTATTCCTGAGTCATCAGCCAAAGGAACATATCATTAGGGTTCAAAAGAAGGGTAG
>JAACYV020218643.1:0-21148 GCA_009936425.2 Chrysaora fuscescens | reverse complement strand
CACCCGGTCCAATAGCTATTTTATAGTGGTAAAGTCGGTCCTGATCCGGCTCTTAACTTAACCGGCTCTAACCAGAGCTGTACGACCGCGCTGCGCGCTGTATCACACCAAAAAAGTTGGTCGCAATTCTCCTCTTAACTAGATCAGTCCTCTTATGTTACCGCGCTGTATTGCATAGGACGAACCGACTACCGAACAAAATCCGGGCCCAGAATCGGTCCCAATCAACCCAGCATACATTTCTGCATACTACAACAATTTCTCTAAAAATGTACGTGTCTAATCTAATCAACGTTACCTAACTGATGCAGCAAATTCTATGCGCTTACAAAATAGAAGGTGCGCTTGCACTGAGAAATCTTTCAGTCGCTTGCTGGGTTGCCCGCTCAGATTCAATTAAGGCAGTTTGGTCGAATTTTGAAGAAATTGTTTCTGCCTTGGAGAAGGAGATGGAATCATCAGATGCGAAGACCAAAATAAAAGCAAGAAATCTCCTTGGAAAGGTCAGGTCCTTCAAATTTATTGTTGCAATAATGTTTATGCGAAATGTATTGTCGAAGACCAAGATATTAACAAAGCATGTTCAAACCATTGATCTGAATATCGTCAACGCTTTAGAGGCTCTTGATGCGACCATCAACACTTTGAAGTATTTAGGGATGAAAGAAGATGATATAAATCTTAAAATCACTGCTGACTGCTGCTATTGCATTTAGTGCTCAACATGGCATTGGTGCTCAATCCCAGTTTGCAAAGCACCACAGAAAGAGAGAAGCACCACGAATAATCGACGATGCCCCAGAAAATGCCATTCATTTAGAGTTAGGAACATTTTACAGGAAAGAATTTCTGCAAGTGCTGGACGCCCAAATATCGTTGCTTGATGATAACTTTTAAGATCATTGAGCCTGCGATTTCTCTCCTAAAACCCCAGCATTGATCGCCTCGATATTCTCTTGTGGTAGAACGTTATTGCTTCCTAGCTTGATTTGTTCTGTTTGATTCGATGATACTCACAAAGATCAACCAGATACTCATCCCTCCATCTTTGCCAAAAGGGACGTTTTCGATTAGCAAGATAGCGATATCACTTCCAAACAATTTTTATCTTTATCGTCCTTCACGTCATCTGGTATTACATCGTAACAATAACCGTTCAATAGATGAGCTGGTGTTAACATCTCCTCGCCCAATTTCTCATATGCAAAAGTCAAGGGTCTGTTATTCTGCGTCCCCTCAGTCTCCACGAGGATTGTTGTTAACTCTATAAGCATCAACTTGCATTGTCCAACACATTTCTCATTTCTTAACGATCGCTATACGCAGTCAATCAAACTTTCGAAGACTCCACCCCACCACGGGGCTCTTGGTGAAAAATTTCCATTTCACGCTCATGTCTTATAAATATCTTCGTGTTTTCATCTAGGACAGAGTTCCGTAGTCTTCCTATGCACCGTATCTTGCTCCAGTCTCAAATCTATCTCAAACCTTTTAAAACTTTCGTCTCTCGGAATATGATTCTGTGCCTCGCCTCCTTAATCAAGCTATATTAAGCACTTTTCAACACCTCTACACTCAATCTTTCTCTCAACCCAAGAGCATTCCTCCCTCTTGAACCAATATCCGTCGGAATTTACACACCTGGACACTGTATATAATCTCAGTTTTTTTGAGAATTTCCGTTAGTCTGTTCTTCACGTATTGCTTCCACTCGTTTCTGTTCCTGATCTAAAAACGTGGTTAAACTGTCTGTCCATAAGTTTATACTGTATAACTCTATCTCAAATTCCAATCCTCCTTTCATAGTTCCATCCAATTGGGCAAGAATTCTGGCTGCTGTCAATTCAAATCTTAGAATAGTCATTTCTTCTAGTGGTAGCTACTATCCTTGTTTTCGAATAATCATATGTTACTCCTTGTAGCTACGTGTCCTTGCTGATGCTCCTCGATACGATCTATGAGTTCCTTGTAGGGTCCAACATGCAAGGTGTTATTCAGTGACAGTCCATCTTTCCTTGTCTTCGCTAATGCATCAAATACCACTCTCACTTACGTGGTCTCAGCTTCGTACAACTGCTTGATGTGGTAGAATGTGTGCTCTTCCTGTATCCTTTAATACATCCCTTTTTCTACTCTTTCAATGATGTTTTCTTTCTCTTGATCTCTAATCATTTTGTCATACTCTTTCAAAATTTCCTGATGTTTTTGCTATCTTTCTACCGATCCTTTCAATCTGTAGCTACATTGTTTTCGTTTCCGTCTGATTTTCCAATTCTTTTCTGTTGGTCTCATCCAAATTTCTCTTTTCACAAATAGAAACATGGTGCTTCTCTTTGCAATTCTCGCAATCATTGTACGTCTACAGTCGCTTGTTCTGTGACCTCTCATAAGACATATGTAACATCTTCCATGATTCTATATAAGCTTTTTTCTTGCTTTAATGTCTACAATCTTTCTGCATTTCTCACTTGATTGTTATTTATAACAATAAACACAGAGTTCCTTGTCATTTTTTCCCTCACGAAAGTGAGCCTGCAGTTGTTGGAGAGGTCTTTCATGGCATCTTTCTGAACATCTTTTTCTTTCTTCTGGCTTAGAAAATTAGTTTTACTAGCCTTTCTAAGATATATCTCATGAGAAAAAGGAGCTTATCCATATTCCAACTACCTTTTTTTGTTCAAGACACTTTAAACGCTAAAAGGTTCAACAAAGAGTTCCTCTTTTGAATTTTGACTCGCTTCCCAACCAGTGTTTTCTCTAATAACTATAAATAGACTTTCCAATCCGTTATTATTAACTTATGGATAGCATTTCAAGAAATCTCTTTCTTTTTTCAAGAAGGCATGTATATCTACATATGTTTAAGAGAACGAGGGATGGGATTTCAGGGACGACTCAGAGACTAGTGAGCGATCTATTATTTCGCTTGAATTATCATAATGATAAGTTCATGTATGTTTATAGTTAAAATGGAAGTGACACCAATTTTTCAAATTATGACCTCAACAACAAACCTAAGAGAGTTTCTGATTTTGATAAAACTGTAATGTGTTAAGAGCATTTTGGCTTCCCCATTCCCATACACTATGACTATCTCCCCCAGCACTCTTTCAACAAAATATTTATAGTTTGCACTACAGTCTTAAACATTGATTTTGAATCCTGGAAGGACAGAAGAACATGTGTTTTGTGAATTCGAAGCTGCAGTATTGTGTGATAATGATTTCAGGATTTGGGGATTTCAGGAAATGGAAGCATAATAAAGAGGAAGAGAGAAAAAAGCCCTTGGAATACCAGGCTGTGCTGAAAGGGCAGTTGATACTCTGTCTTTAATAATATGTACCTTTCTCATCTTAGGAGTAGGTGAAGAAAAAAGGCTTTTTGAGGCTTAGGCTGAATTTCTTTGTACATATGTCTGTCTTTTTTACTTCAGTAAATTCGGATTTTGACAGTCTACTGTGAAAATAAATTATAGTAAAATATGCAAAAATGTTGTGGCGTGCAAAATAAAATCCCTGTAAAAACTATGTTTTGATGTTTTGCTTTCCATCCTTGTTTGGTGAACCTTAGTCTTTAAATGAAAGAGAACAGATGACATATCTCAGGTCTCACCATTATCTTGCTTGAGCCAAAGGCCACAAAAAATTTACATTCAGGACACCAAACCACTTGAGTGGTTATTTGTTTCATAAGCAATCTACAGTCTACTTTATGTACTGTTTTCTGACTGAAATCATGTCTACCTATCTCAAACATGGAAACCACAAATAGAATGAACCCCATCCAGACATTAATAACTATAACATTCCTTTAAGTACAAAATAACAAGATAGATGACCAAGGGGTGAAGTTTGTTAAAAAGTAAAATTTCTGAATACACATGAACTTGAACTGCATAGCCTTAGAGATTGGTTCAAACTTAATATATATTTCTTTGTTTCAAACAATAGAGGATAAAGTACACATTGTCAAGGTTGAAGCTTGATTACACAAAAGTTTTGTAGTATATATTCTGAAATTTAGATTTAAAGGTACAACAGGCATCAGTTGGGAATATAACCATTTTGTACTTAGTTACAAAGAATAACTAGTCCTGGTCTCTAATTAGGACTTAATTCTCAAAAGGAAATCGCTTGCATTGTTCTGAAATACTTAAGCTTAACTACAATGCTTTCAAGAATATGTTTCTCATTTTTTTAATTTTGGGAAATAAATACCACCCTTATAGTTATTAGGTGAGTTACTGTTTGCAACAGACAGCATTTATTGGTAAGATAGCTTTTTTGCCATAGGTTGACTATTGTCTTTAAAAGCAGTCCTTAAAGGGGCAAGGCATTCATGAACCAAGAATGTAACACAAAACCTTTTTTTGCATTTCAATCCATAAAATTAAGGGTTAAGATTATTTCAGGAAAAAAGTGTGTGAAGAAAAAGGTTAAGCTACGAATGATAAATTTTAATTGCTAAAAACGTAGAAAAGAATAGAACGATGATTAATGATGATTAACAATGAATAATAATTCACGTACCTGGCTTAAATACATTATTTTACACCTGGTTTTAGTTATTCTAACCAACGAACACCATATTTACCACATTTAATTCCACGAACCCCCTAAATCTCCGAATTACTTGGACTAGATAAGTCAATGGTTAACCCCAAAAAATTACATAGAATGCACCCTAACTTTAAAAAATTATACGGTTTACTTAAAAGTGCTTCAGAAGAGTATCTCCAATCATGAAGTTTCTTGTAGCGTTATTGAAGATGCTGGTTTAATAATTATTTCTTTAGTTGGCAACTAGGGCATAATGCATCAGCTCTTAATCTCAGATTCAAAACATTCCCTTAATTTCGATTGTTCTTTCAGATCTGCTATGTTTTGTTGCTTTCTTAGCTGTCGTTCTTGATCTAATAAAACACCTTGATGAAGCCTGATACGGTCTCTGTCCTGTTCTGTGTGAACCTGCATTACAATCCATGCAGAAGCCAAGACAGAAGCGACTATAAACACACGACTCCAACCAGACATCTTTGAAAGCGTTTTACGTTTCTATGTCCCAGGGTTGGATTGGGTGACCTCCAGTTCACGTTTAGTTTGCAATTAGTTTGCATTAGTTTGCGTTTAGTTTGCGATAATCGTCAAAACTGGCCTTTACAAAAGCAATCCAGCTCCACATAACGCCTCAGGAACGTTAATGAAATCGTTAGCAGTGGTAAAATGAAAGGTAAAGCATTTAGTTATTGTCTAAAACTACTTTGGAGCATAACTGTTCGAAGGTTGAAAAGTCGTGGGCATTTTTCCTTAGGCCATTTTGATTGACAGGTCGAAAATGTTGAAATGTTGAGATGTCAAAACCAAAAAAGTCCATCGTAAAAGCAAACGTACAGGTTGCCAGGAAAACGGTTAAATCATTCTTGAGGTTTCAAATTGAATATCTCGTACAAAATTCTCATCTGAAATTATAACGGAGTCAGGGGGTCCACGTTGAAATAAGTTAGGGGGGTTCGAAAATTTGTCATTTTGATTGACAAGTAGATAATCTTAAGGTGAAAACCAAAAAAGCCCATCGTAAAAGCAAGCGTACAGGTTCCCAGGAAAACGGTAAAATCATTATTGAGGTTTCAAATTAAATATCTCGTACACCATTTTTATCTAAAACTATAACGGAGGCAAGGGGGTCCACCTGAAATAAGTTAGGAGGTTCTAAAATTGGTCATTTTGATTGACAGGTGGAAAATCTCAAGGTCAAACTTTGGTCTTTGGAAAACCAGGGGGTCTACGCTGAAATAAGACAGAGAGAATTGCCTCTTGAATGGGTTGACATCATGAATGATGCCATGCCTAATATTGTTA
This sequence comes from Chrysaora fuscescens, assembly GCA_009936425.2. Classification (NCBI taxonomy): domain Eukaryota; kingdom Metazoa; phylum Cnidaria; class Scyphozoa; order Semaeostomeae; family Pelagiidae; genus Chrysaora; species Chrysaora fuscescens. The sequence continues at coordinate 15,290 of JAACYV020218643.1, read as the reverse complement.
GATATTGTCGTGAAGTAATATGGCTTTCGTCGTTAGCTTCACTCATCTTAGCATTCTTTTCTTTGATAGCTGCTTGCATGCTACCTTGTTGTCCTCGCCAATAACTCCTCGGGGATGTAGTGCCGACCTAGACTTATTACATTCGTCGTTAGTTTTCACTATTGAATCGAATTGCTGGACGCTCCAACTACAACGTTGAGATTAGCCTGCAACAAACGACATTCACAATCAAACCAGAAGATTACGGACTGGAATCAGCTCCGATACTCGATCTTTTGGGGGGCCTAGGTAAGATGATATTTGTTATTAACAACATCAGTAATTGCAAGAAACATTAGCTACAGTGTAAGATTACTTATGTTATTCATATTTTCTATTACCTAGTAGCTATTGATTGTGATATGAGTGTTCAATAGCACAGCATATTTCTAAGTATTATCTTTTTTGTTCAGGTGAATTGACATATGAGAAGAACGAAACCACATGGTAGTCGTGCAGCAGTTGCAAAAACGGACCAAGGGATATATTTCCATGTACCGATCCAGCAACTGGAAAGCAGACTGTTCCGGACCAGATACAAAATCTGCGAACACATTACGAGAGATGCCAGATAGCCTTAGCTGGATTGTTCAAAACAACCTACAAAGATTGCGACCAAAGACGCCGAGTGTGGACTCATATTCAAGGCGAGGTCAATGTTGAAAGAAAATTCGATGGACAATACTTTTGCATGTACGGCTTTATGATTGCCAATGTAATAACAAGCAATTATTTTCCTTTATACTTCATGATAAAAATTATTATAACTGAATTGTCTATCATGACTTTGCTTCACACAATCAAATCGAAATTTTGTAACTACAGGAAGAACATTGATACCCTTAAACGGTCCTTGCAATTACAAGCATATTGTTATAGCGATGCACTTAGGCATTATTCTGTGATACTGAACCCCTTAACCATTGTAAATCCTCTCATTTGTCAGCGCCATGAAATATTGGCTCAACAATTCTTTATCTTTCGACAGGATGATTCATTGGATGGTTGTGAACCCAAAAATCCAGAATTGCAAGAAAGTGACGCACGAATAAAATCGGCATTGTACTGGCTAAGAAGAAACAATCCTCTGTATCAAGATTTCTTCCCCAACTACGATACACTGTACCGATTCGATCCTATTCGTTCAGTTCAAATACACAACTCAAAAGTTATGACAGAATCATACAAGAGAGGATTGGATGAACGGCTGTAAAATGAACAAACTGGAATCGTCTTACCACTAAACGAACGAGATGATGTTCCTTTCCTTGCCACTGACACTGATCAAGCTGGTGTGCAGCATCCTATGGATGCTCTTGACCCAAAAGAATTCGGTGAACTCGAGAAAATGACAATATTCAAGTACGATTATCCGATTTGGAAGCAAAAATATGGCCTCATCTCTTTCCAAATGGAAGAGGCAGTTTGAAACAGGGAGGAGGACCGAAAATGTCAGGCTACATGAAACATAGACTCTGATCCAAGGTGACGTAACGATGCAACTTTCTCTTTCCACTGGTATGACAGAGTGGTCAAGTCGAAACTGTTCTACGTAAAGCATGCCAGAAGAACGAAAAAGACTGGCCGTCCTGCAGACATAACCAGCGAAGATGTTTGCAAAGATGCCAAATCTTCATACTATGACAAATTTGGCAAAATTGTACCCAGCAGTATTACAGGATCAAGGAGCTATTGGAAGAGCAAACTGCTAGAGCTTTTGGCCATGAGCAAATATCTTGGCAAGCCCACATTTTTCATCACCTTAACTCAGAACGATGGGTGGCCCCAGTTGCAGAGCTACATCAGCAAGGGACCTGGTCACACCGAAATGTTTATCATCTGCTCTATTTCAGGTATTAATTCCTTCATGATAATTTTTGAATTGAAGTATAAGGGATTTGTTACTACGAAACTCTGTGAAGCGGTTGCAAACATCCAAGAAACCAATTAATATTATTTCGATGAAGCCGATGTAGATTTTCTGAAGGCTAGATTCATGGCAAGAGACTATAGCACAAGACATCACCACATTTACGTGCCATACGCAAATGCTTATGAAAATCGCAAGCCCCTTAAAATTATATCATGCAGCCTGGCATTTCACTTCATTGCTGTCAACTTCCAACGATGCATTTCAGTTAGTGCCAACAACCAATGTGTTCAGTGGCCTGAGAGCAGTCACGGAATACTAAAGCAATCTTATGCAGTAGATTATAAGAAACGGAAATATATGATTGAATTAACAGATCAATCTAATAGAGTCAGTGTGATGCTGATGTCAATTGTCCCTACTCGTAAACAACAACTACTGCAACTGAAAACGCTCTTGCTATCGAATTCCTATCCAATCATTATGAATGCTAGTGTTGTTACTTCATATAATAAAATTGCAATTTTTTATCCGACACATATATATAAATATGAAATTCATTCTTTTATAGTTCAATATATATAGGGACTGCAGATAGGGGGATACTGCGGTGATTTGCAAGATAGTCCTTAATTTCCACTTTGAGCGATCAGTAGTAGGTTTTTGTTGCTATAATCAATGTTGTTGTTGCTTTTAGAGCTTTTATAGCGAAAAGTGGGACTCGTGCAACGATGAAATAAAAGAATTACAGACAATAGAATACAGTGTTTACAGAACAATATAATCAGCACCTAATTATGCACGTTTAAAAACATTAAGGGGAGAAGTTGGTGAATCATTAATGGTATAAAGAATCATGAATGGCAGAATTAACTACATCAAAGGGGTACTAAAAGGAAGAAATGGGCTGTTGCATCTGATACTGAATAAATTATTACTGGACAAAAAATCAAAATGGACCAAAACAACTAGAAAGTACATGAGTGAATTTAAATATTGGTGAAATAGACAGAACATCCAAAGAACAAATTAAACAAAAATTCATATTGTGGGATAGAATACAATAGAAAGATGACATAGAAACATAAAGTACTCTACATATATACAGAACTTATAAAAACAAAAATTGAGAAAAAACATATCATTGGCAACAGGCCTTCCTCATCAACTCTTTATAAAGCTAGAAAAAAAATGCATTACAACTGCATGATAGAAATAGTCATCGAAATAGAGAAAAACATTGTATGGTATGCGATAATGTAGACCTAAAGGAAGATATAAGCCATTTTCTACTTCATTGTTCTGCATATAACAAAAAACGTAGCAAAATTGTCCAGTTACAGCAACCTTACAATCTAAATGAAAACACTATAATTGGAGATTATCTATTTAACAAGCAAAATATTGAACATAAGAAAGAAGCCCTGTACAAAATGTGAAAAGTGAGAGAATGTTTTATGATACCATTAAAGTGGACCAATCACTTTTTGTGAGTTTGCATTTATGGAAGGAGCATCGATAGTAAGTAAGAATGACGTTTACAAAACTTCGAAATCTTTTGTCGTTTTTATGTCCTGGCCGTGTGAAAGATTATATCGATGACGTCAAAGTAGGGACCTGTTTTACGTTACAGACCAGAGAATATTACGAAATATGGGCCTGGGACAAAGCCCATTAACAGGTTAAAGATTTAGAAGTTCAAGATAAACACCAATGAACAAAGGCACATATGAAAAAGATTTAAAGCTGGTCCGACACTTGATTCTGAAGATAGGGTACAATTATTCCTTCCTTCGCACGGTGATAACTCAAAAACTACAGAGGATATTGAAGTTTTGTAGACGTCATCCTTGCTTACTGTCAAAGCTCTTTCCATAAACGTGAACTCCCAAAAAGTGATTCGTCCACTTAAAGAAGACAATAGCAACAACTTGAAGAATACGGAGGCGCCGATACAAAGGCTTTGCATCAACCCTTAATCTGATCTGATCTGCATGTCCTGTAATAAGTCTAATGCTGACCTGTCTGGCGTGCTTTTTCTTTCGCAAACAAATGTGAGTTCAGTGAAGAAACGTTTTATTCCACACTCTTTCTCGATAATTTTGGGTTTCTTAAAGGATAGAAATGAACCAGTTCAACTCGATTTTACCTTAAGGGAAGTCGGCTGCCTGTCTTGAAGATCTGGAATAGCACTCAGTGAATGAACTGAAGAAAATATTGACGAGCTATAACGATAGGATATCTGGTGTGAAGGCAGACCTTGTCCTTCGTGTTTATGCGATATTCTGTCGTATAAACCAACAGCAGGACGTCTCTCAGAGTTTACCTCTAACGGAAACTGAAGGTAACAATTCTACTTATGAAGCGATCTTCAACTCTAGATGCTGCCATTTGCCTTCGACATCCGATCTTCGGGGTACTCCATTAACCAATAAACCAGATAGGCCCATTGATTAAGTTGTACGATTACCTCGTGGTCAGAACAATGAAGTTTAAGCACATAATGCTTAAAAGTACAGCCTACAAGAGGTTGAAAGCCTTTCAGTTCTTCTATGAAGGGTGCATAAAACAATGTCAGTTGCAAGAGACAGTCAGCTAACATTTTTTGATGTGCGTATGAAGGCCTCGATGAAAAGCGTACGGTATAAAGTGATTGTCATCATTTCAAGTGCTGGTGATGTTTTCTGTGCTGCGTGTACTTGCCCTGCTGGTGCAGGTTTGGGTGGTTTTGGAAACTGCAATCATGTTGGAGGTGTCTTATTTGCTTTGGAAGATTTCAACCGAAAAGGTTATCAAGACTGCCCTCAGCCTGTATTATGCACTTCTAAGTTGTCTGCTTAGAATGTCCCTGCTGCTTCAAGTCAATTTCTCCATCCTCTATTGACGAGATAGTCATCCAAAAAATCAAAATTGGCAAAAAAGAGAGAAAGAAAATACCATGAAGCATCATTGCTGTGATCCAAGAAAGCCAAAACAGCGTCAAGTCAATGAAGAAAGCCTGGGCTTTTTTGCATTTCATGAGTTGAATGAAGACCAAAGCTTAGACATAGTAATAGCTCCATTCGGAGATATTCCAATGAGAGCTTTCCATGTGTTATGGTGCTTGTAGTCAGATTATGTTTGTGACTAGGTTCTCATCGATGAAGGGACTTCTGTAAATATCTCTGTGCAGTCTATAATTATTCTTGTATCAGGGTATCTTTGAAACTCATCTGGCATATATTTTTGAACAAGTTCTTTTGATGGAAAAAGGAATAAAAGAGGTAACTCGTGGAAGTTAATCCATGTTTAAATTTTTTGAAGCATGCCCAAACAGACATACCAAATCTGTCTACAAGGTCGTTCAGAAATAAGCCAACTTTCAGTCTCATCAAAACAAAAATCATCTCTTCTAAATGAGACAATTTTCTTTTTAGGCCACACTTTAAGGTTAATTCTTCACTTTCCTCTTCATGTACTAGATGCCAGTATGATATTTGATGAAGCTTTGGTTCAAAATACTCATAAGCAGCAAGGAGGGAAGAATAAATAGGAAAGCAAGCATAAAATTTTACAGCTGAATCGTCATTTTTAAATTTTTCGATAGAGAACTGATTTTTCTTTGTAGCAGCTAGTTCTTCATTTAAACCAATTACCTTAGCGGAAAGTTCTTTGAATTTCTGTAGATATCATAATTTTGAAATATAAAAATAACAACAAAGAAAAAGGAGGAAGAAAAACTGCCGATACATAGATATGGCTATGATTGTCACCCCTTTCTATTTTAAAAAGAGTATAGATAATTAAAGGTGTCAATTTTCATTATCTTCCTCTCGATTTCTACAAGTAGATGATTGATAATTGTACAACTCTTTTGAATTGAAGAGTTCCCTGGTCATCATTTTTTTAATCCTTGCAACATTTGTCACTAAAATATAAACTACTGAAAATTCTCGCAATTGTTTCGAAGACATCAGTAGACAATATATTACGTTGTTTTGTCTAAATGGAAGTTACATACGAAAAAGCCGCCTTAGCAAGCAAGACAAAGCATATTTATGCACTGTTCCTCATATAACATCTGACTGAAATTTTCTGAGGTCTGCAAAGGGGAGGTCTTTGAAGAGATGTCTGTCTTTTTAAACAAGCACCTTACTTGGACGCAGACTATATATTTCTTTACAAGTTGGTAGTGACAAAATAATTGCAGCATCAGAATATGTCAGAAGAAGTTGGGGTGCATACTGCTGTTGAAGCAAGAGAAAACGTACCAAGTTAAGTCAGCTGCAAACTTTGAAATGCTCCGCTATTGGTTGGATTTTTACACACTCTATAATGTTTTGGAGAAACGAACGAGGAGAAGGAGCTATACAGCATACATACACTTGAAAGAATCGACAACCCTCATATGAAGTTTATACATGAAACTTTGCCACGGGGTAGCTATCGCTTTCTTCACTGCTGTAGGTATAGCCTACAAGGAATGACAAATTGATCCCTCCACAATGTGACGATCATTTTTCAAATGAAAATATCGCCATTGTCTTAGCTAGTTAAAAAACTTTTTTCATTCAGTTTTCAAAAAGTGGATGAAGTGGATCTAAAACTTCCCAAAGAAACCAAAGATGAAATTGCAAGGATCGAATCATTTTCGGATATTTCAGCAGCCCAATTCCCGAAATCGGACAGGATGATCGCACTAGTTGTTTTACAGAGAAGTACATTCAAAAGATTGTCGGACATAAGAATGGAAGAAACGACCTCTGCAAACGAACAAACCGGCCATGCAAATTTCTTCTTGAACACAGCATGGGAAATCAAAGGAATCAAATATGTGCGGCATCAAGACAAAGATATGATGAACAAGACATGTAGACTCAAAAGCAGTCTTCTGCATGGAATCCTAACACTTGAACTATTCACGATCGTATTTATCAAGAAAGTATAACCTGTATTGTGCTAAGCTGGTTGATTTTACTTTTGTTAGCGTCAATTGAAAACATCTAGGTTGGTAGTGAGGTAACCGGCTCTGGCCAAGGGCGTGATGCCAACCCCCACCCTCTTGCTGTTCGCTTCACTCGCCTAGCGACCTTAGCTTGGGGCGTGCCTTACACAAGCTTCGTAGCACAGTTCAGCATGATTAAAGTTTTCAAGATCAAGAAAATTCTTTGAAAATACTCTCAGTGAAACAAGACGTTACATAGCTAATATCAAAGAATGTCAAATACGTTGAAATATTGATGACCAAACAATAACCTTTGTTTTCTGCGCGCCAACCTTGCACATTTTGTTCTATTAGGTGCCACACTTGATACAAACATCGACAGTTATGATTTTCCAACGTTCTCTGTCTCTCGCCAATTCAGAACGGTCCGCAATCGAGCATGTGTCACATTAGTCTTCAATTCTCTCCAATAATTTGATTCCATGTCTTCTCCTTGCATATTTTTTTTGCAGTGCCTAAAATTTTTAACTTCTTTGCGAATAACACGGTTTTATATATTTAGATCTAACAGAACATGATGAAAACGCCTAAAAGTCATCTAAATCATCTAATCAAATATAAAAACGTATTTTATGTTAACCAATGATAAAACAGCAACTAATTTGATGAATAAAAGCCAATGAAACACAAAAGAATGTTCTAGAACAGGATTACGCAATGTCCTGTAATCTCGTGTGATGAACTTTCTGAAATTCTTTGAACTTGATACTGAATTTTCGTTAAATTGTTGCGTAATCAGGGAATATTGTTCTCCATAACTGGGAAAGTGCAGCAAGTGTCCGCTTAATTCATGTGTACATATATCTGCAAAAGCAAAAGAACACACGGAACGAACTACTGACTTTTGAAGGTTATTTGATTTGATTGAGTGGGAAATTAAAGGTGGAATGAGTGAAAATTAACGAATCCAAGAGCAGTATTCAAAAAATTGTTCAGAATGCCACGCTCTGATTGGAAAGCCAAAAAGTTGGCTCCGTTCAGAAATTTTGGACCGGTTCAAAGTCCGACTTTGAACAATTATTATTCTACATGCAAGACCTAGACCCTCCGAAATAAGAGGGTAATCAAGAGTAACATGAGGCAGAGAACCGTAGATGATGAACTAGATAAACTAGAAAAGAAAAAGAAATGACAGAAGCTGCATTACTACCTGTGCCTCAGTTGGTAACAGTTTCAGAACCTGCTAACAAGTGTAACACATGGAAACCGTGGGAAGATAACAACAGGAAAAGAGCCCTCATGATTTATTTGGCTGGAGAACCAGTTGCAGATATCCTTAATACAATCCAAGATAATGACTTTAAAACAGCACAAGAGAAACTTACTGCACATTTCGAGCCAAACTAGAATTTACTTCATGAAGCATATTTGTTTTTTCAGGCCAGACAATAGTCAAATGAGACACTAGGCCACGTTTAGAAAACAAAGCTTTAAGAGACCAAAAATATTATTTCCAAGAAATGCTTTTAGATGGCCAAACAGATAAAACAAGTGCTCACCTAGCCAGTAGTATCAAAGAAAACACTGAAGCCATGCAAGAAGTGCATCGGGTTACACACAGTCAGCCCTAGAAAGGACATGTACGTAACAAAAAAATTAATATGTGAGGAGGACTATACCCTAAAAAACTATACCTGTCAAGCTGCTCAGAACCAGTATGCAAAGTTTTGTATGAAGACCCAACGAGAACCAAGGGAAACACAGCCTTTCAAAACACATGTGAGGCCAAGTACAGGAAAATCAATGGATAAGATTAACTCTGATTCCGATTTTCATTACATCTATGCTGCGAAACAGAAAGAAAAACCTTGTAATACTATTACTGCTAAATTTAGTGATTATAAAAGCGATTTGCTTGTATAATTACTTGTAACAGGAGCCTCAGTAAACATTCTTGATGGAGAAGTGTAATTCCGTCCGATACCATCAGATCCATTACTGGTGAAAACACCAGTTAAGGTGTATGCGCTGAACAGCAACAGAGCAGTGAAATTTTTAGCAAGAGTCCAAGCCACTGTGGAGACCAAAACGTGTATCACAAGTGCCACATTCTATGCACAGAAGGAAACTTGGGTTGATTATTAGGGGTTTCAAACGTGAAAAACAGCCATGTTAAGCCACAAATTGTTCCTATAGTTCCATGGACTCCTATCAGATCTACCTATCACAAACCAGTTGATGCTGCTTTATTAGCAAATAAATAAATTTTTTAGAGGAATAGGGAAGGTAGATGGGATTCAAATCAAATTGAACATTGATGAAAGTGTAACTTTAGTTGTTCAAAATACCAGACGCACTCCGTTTCATATCAGAAAACAAGAAGTAGAAGAATAGTTAAGTCTGCAAGCACAAGGAATAATAGAGAGAGTCGCAGAGGAGCAGGATACCCTTTGCATTGCTCAGATAGTAATATCATCAAAAAAGGACAATAAGTCAATAGACCCATTTCACGATAGGTTTTCCGTTGTTTGAAAACGAGAATGAAGAAGCGGAAACGAGACATGTACCCAAACTTTGTTGGGTGTAAATTGTGCAGGCATTGCTTGTTTTTACCAGTTTATTACTGATTTATTTGCAGGAAATCTTAAAAGACAGACTTAGAGAGAGAGAGCTCAAAACATCCCAAAAGCTAAAAACAATTCATTTAGCCGACAGTTCACTACTTTTTGCTGCTTAACGGCGTTTTTAAAACAAAGTCGTCGTGGCCTAGTCTTTTCTAGTCGTTCTGAGCTCTCGGAAAACCTATTGTGGAAGGGGTCTATTTGAATTTGTGTTGACATGGGCTCAGCAAACACAGTCATAAAAAGAGTAAGCCATGTCATGCCTACAGTTGGTGAAATCCTGGTAAAATTGAATGGAGCGAAACTCTTCTCGAGGATAGAACTTAGTTAAGCGTACATATGCTAGAATTGCACAAAGATAGCAGATATATCAATACATTCAGCATGCACATTGGTTTATTTCAGTACAAAAGATTAATTGTTAGCACAAGTGCAGCTTGTAAAATATGTCAACATACATTACAAGAAGCTTTAAAGGGCGGAGATATGTCAGAAACCTAGCAGATGATATTAACAATATGCAAAACCAGAGCAGAGCATGACAAAGCTTTGGTAAGAAAGCTTACTATAAACAGAGTAAAATGTACATTTCTACAGCCAAAACTAACATTTTTTGGTATGTGTAGTGATTCAAACAGGGCCGCAAATGCAAATTTTTTTTGAGGGGAGGGGGTGTCTTCAAAGGACCTAGTTTTTGTATGAGGAACATAATTTTTTCATTATGTTAATATACATAGCATAATGTTTTCTCAACGATCGAAACAGAACTAAATCTAACTGTAACTAACAATAATTTGTCTCTGGCTAGCATCTTAGCAGTCTTCCCTGAATAAGACATTATCACTGTCCAATCGAAACCTCACAAAACAAAAGCCATGCTAGCTTGCTCATAGGTTATCAAAAACAGATTGCTGTGCGTTTTTTGATTCTTAAAAATTGACTGAGCATTTTGAACACAAGCTATCCTTTTGATATTGGAAAACCTCCAAAATAAGCTGCCCCTGTATGTACGCCTACGTAAACTTAGTTCCTATGATGAATAAAAAAAGAAAGTTCAGCACAGAAATCTTTGCATTTCGAATATCATGTGTTCGAATTGATTTTCATTGATATTTTTTTAAGTCTAATAATGCGTCCATGTTTTGGCAGCTTTGCCCATTTTGTGACAACATGCTCAAGATCAATTTTATCTGTTAGCAAAGTCTTTCCCACATGCTAATTTCATAAGACTTGGAAGTCTTTCCTTGCGCATAGTGCTGCGTATAAGGATCTTTATAAGTTTGAGCTTTGAAGGTTCTCTCACTTGAAACTTAAGTCACTGGAGCTGTGAGGGTCAGCTTGAAACACCTTAATGTCAATGGAAAAATATTTTCGTATTTCAAGCAGTAATTGAAAGCATCAGGAATCGAAGTGATGGCTGGTTTTGACATTGAACAATGGTTGCGGAAAACATTTAATTCCACCTCAAGTGAACCTTCATCTGGTTTGAAACTGGTTGGAAACAACTGAGTCAATGATGACACATCGTTGGCAACCATTTTACTTTCATAAGGGGGTTTTAGGAGAGAAGTCGCAGGCTCAATGATCTTAAAAGCCATATTTAAGTTATCATCAAGCAACGATATTTGGGCGTCCAGCACTTGCAAAAATTCATTCCTGTAAAATGTTGCTAACTCTAAATGAACGGCATTTTCTGGGGCATCGTCGATTCTTCGTGGTGCTACTTTCTTTCTGTGGTGCTTTGCAAACTCGGATTGAGCATCAATGCCATGTTGAGCACTAAATACAATAGCAGCAGTGATTTTAAGATTTATATCATCTTCTTTCATCCTTAAATACTTATCGTGCTTAACGTGTTGATGGTCGCATCAAGAGCCTCCAAAGCGTTGACGATATTCAGATTAATGGTTTGAACATGCTTTGTTAATATCTTGGTCTTCGACAATACATTTCGCATAAACATTATTGCGACAATAAATTTGAAGGACCTGACCTTTCCAGGGAGATTTCTTGCTTTTATTTTGGTCTTCGCATCTGATGATTCCATCTCCTTCTCCAAGGCAGAAACAATTTCTTCAAAATTCGACCAAACTGCCTTAATTGAATCTGAGCGGGCAACCCAGCAAGTGACCGAAAGATTTCTCAGTGCAAGCGCACCTTCTATTTTCTAAGCGCATAGAATTTGCTGCATCAATTAGGTAACGTTGATTAGATTAGACACGTACATTTTTAGAGAAATTGTTGTAGTATGCAGAAATTTATGCTGGGTTGATTGGCACCGATTCTGGGCCCGGATTTTGTTCGGTAGTTGGTTCGTCCTATGCAATACAGCGCGGTTACATAAGAGGACTGATCTAGTTAAAAGGAGAATTGCGACCAACTTTTTGGGTGTGATACAGCGCGCAGTGCGGTCGTACAGCTCTGGTTAGAGCCGGTTAAGTTAAGACCCGGATCAGGACCGACTTTACTACTATAAAATAGCTATTGGACCGGGTGTTGAAATTGTTGGGGGGTGCTACAACCCCCCACACCCCCCTCATTTGCGCCCCTGGATTCAAATGTTTGGGCAGCTCTTAGAAGAAGAGAAACAGTCAGCGTTACTTGACGTTCTGAGAAGACATTGTTGGGATTTTCCAGCTCCTCCGCTAGACTTCGCAGTTCATTTGCATTTCAGGTATCGCGTTGCATTTTGGTCACGTAGGCACAGTATGTATTTACGTAGGAAATCTGCATTGTGTATAACATGGTTCCGTGTACGAATTTTGTTTGCAAGTTGGATAAGTGAAATAAAATCGTATGACTTTGAAGTTGAACATAGACCGGTAAAATTACATGAAAATTCTGATGCGTTGTCATGCGACTTTGAGGGAATGCAACGATACGATGATTATATTCGACAGTGGAAGAAATTCTTGACAGAAGGACAGTTACCAGAAGATGAGAACGTTGCAAAGAAGATGGAAAGAGAGAAAGAAAGGTTCTACATTGGTAACAATGCATGCGTTTATAAGATGTGCAAAACAAAGCTAGGACGAGAAAGAGGACAACTTTTCGTACCGAAGAGTGAGATAGGATTGGCGAGAATGAATGCATGACCATCAACTTTCATGACATCTAGGTTTCTTTAGGACGTACAGAAATGTTCAACAGAAATATTTCTGGCTGACTATGAAGACAAGAGTGACATAAAGAGACATTTTTCTGAATGTGCAAGGTTTAAGTCGCCTAAACCTGCTGGAAAGACACCATTGAAATCTATTTCAACCCAAAGACCGCTACAAATTGTAGCTATGGATTTTGTTGGTCCTCTTCCAATATCTGAGAAAGGAAACACATATACGCTAGTTATGGTAGATCACTTCACTCGATGGCCTGTTGTCTACTCTGCAGAAAATATCGAAGCCACAGCTGTTGCAAGAAAAGTCCAAGGTTTCATTCACACTTATGGTTGTCCAGAAGAACTTTTGTCTGACAGAGGAAGCCATTTCACAGATGAATTGATCAAAGCATTGACGAAACAGATGGGAATAAAGAAGATTTATACATGTGCGTTTAGGCCCTCTTCAAATGGTCTCAATTAACGTCTGAATGGAACCGTTTTTCAAGGAGTAAAAATGTATTCATCAAAAAAACCATCAAGTTGGAACCAGTGGCGGATACAGAGGAAATTTTGAGAAGCTTCTGAGGAAAATTTTTGAGAACTAAGCCCTTTACTTTGGTGCAAAGGAAGGGCAACGCCCCTTTTCGTGCTTTTTAGTTAATTGCAGATTTAGAAGATAAACCCTATTATTAAAATAGATATCATGATCAACCAGCTCAATATTAATTAACTGAAATGATTTCCTGAATCCCTGTCCCATATTTGGTATAAAAGAAACCATTTGTATAATCTACTTAAAGCATGGGTTTCATGGGGTGTCGCCCTATTAATGTTGCAGGATTTGTGTAACTCACATATTTGTCTACACAATGGCAACAGCGTAATGAGCATTTTTATAAGAAAACTTTGCTAACTGAAAATCATCTAAATCTTTTCTAGCAGCAACAAATTTACCAATATCAAATAAATTGATTCCTTCAGCAACAGGCTTTCCTAAATTATCATTTTTTCAATCAAAGTTTTGCTTTCTCTTTTTTTCTTTCAAAACTTCTTGTTATACTGGGGGTTTTTCTTCTTGCTGTAATTTTTTGGAAAAAGCTTTAGGTGCTGATTTTGAATTCTTTAATCCAAATGTTTTTGCCATTTGAAACACAATCATCAATAAAGAGGGGGACAAAATGATTTGGGACAAAAGTTGTTGGAGGATGTGTTTGAAGTACCACATCTTGTCTTCAGAATATGAGTTGCTTTTCCGGAATTACAATCTGTATTTTACATTTTATACAGATTCTATGTGTACTTCTCATGGTAATATTTCAAATGGTAATATTTCTCTGTTCAAAAAATGGCTTGTCGCCTTTAGAATAATGAAACAGAATTTTGCCATAAGTTACAGATTATAATGCCAGTAAATAAACAAATGAGAACAAGGTTTCTGGTTTTAAGATTAAAATTGCTTCATGCCTAATACACTCCCACTGCTGCCATGATTATAAAGAAGCTCCTAACTTTTTTCAGAAAGACAGCTTGCAAACATGCTTTTTACTGATCAAAAAAGTCATCAAGATGACTTCCATTTCGACATTAAACATGGTTTGTGTGAATAATAATCAGCATTGACATTTTGACATATAGCATACAACGTTGTTAACGTTAGGCCCGCAAGCAAAACTTAACATTTAATACTTTCATCAACAAATTCTGTCTAGAGTGTATCCTCAATTATGTTTTGATAAATCTTCGATCTCTTTTTAAAAGCATTTCAAATCCTTTCAATCATCTTTATTTACAAGTGCTGCAATGCAAGCAGACTCTCGGAATCGTGTTCAAATGTCGCCACTGTGAGTTGGACAAATACGGCCACCGGACAGTCTACATTATGGAAATCTTTTGGAAACTCGAAATATGTTCCGAGAGATTTACTTTGTTTGCAGGTAAAACAAAAGATTGCTATGGGCACGAGAGGTTTCCTTTCGTTATGAATACAATATATAGTGAGTATAGTATTGTAATATTTTGTGAGAGGATCGAGACGATCGGACGTGTTTCTCTTGCAATGTATTTACAATGTATTTAACAATGTATTTACAAAGGATTGCTCGAGATTGCCATGGGCACGAGAGGTTTCTTTTTTTTGCAAAAATGCAGTATGGTACAAAAGATTGCGATGGGCACGAGAGGTTTCCTCTCGTTATGAATACCATATATAGAGAGCATAGTATAGAAATATTTTGTGAGAGGATCGAGACGATCGGACGTGTTTCTCTTGCTCTCTTTATTTGTTCATCAAAAAAAAAAATTTAAATGGCAAAGAGGAACATTCCATCGTCCCTACTCAAGCAGATAACATTACAAGTGTGCTTAAAAATAAAAAGCCAACCTTCGCTGAAATGTTTGAAGTTATAGTTAATTTAAAAGAAGGACAATCTTTGATGATTGAAAATCAAAATACAATTAAGGAAAGATTAATCTCCATTGCGTAGTGCAGGGAATATTGTTTCCTTTTTATCCCCCCTCCCCAAAAACGCTTTTTAGAAAAACGGGAGGTATGTAAATCGAGGGAAGAAGTTACTCAAGAAACACGCCAGTATTTGTACAACATTAACACAAATTTCGAAAACATAAACATAATTGAATAATTCCAAATCTTTAACAAAATAAGCTACATACAGCTAAATACGGCGCATGGGGGTAGGTAGTGTTGTTTGATGCGGGGTGGCGGGTGTAGAGCCTCGC
>JAACYV020218421.1:0-21158 GCA_009936425.2 Chrysaora fuscescens | reverse complement strand
AAAAATGCAACTTTTGGAAATTATTGGGGGGGGGGGGGGGGGGGGCTACGGGCATGAATATTGGAGGGCCGTCTTCACAGAAAATAATTTGATAATGCAGAACTGCATATATTAAGAAATATGGGCTGAAAATTATTAAATATGTTCATGTTCTTTTGAAAATTTGAGCCTCGATGTTCTAACAAAGTGTGCTTGTGTGCATGTATTTGTGTGCGTTTAAAAATTAATATGGAAGAGTGTACTGAGGCAAAGCAAACAAATCCAGTTTTGTAACTAATTATTCATAAAATAATCCATAAAAAATATATACTTTTACACAAATGTCTATAATACAGCCGGCAAGACCCACATTCAAAGCCAGCTACTCTGCCTTTAACTTTCTTCTTTGATAATCGATAAACGCCGCAAAAGACGCGAGTTTTGGCCTACCACGATCGCCTCCTCACGGAATGCTTGCAAGATACTTTGAATGTTTGATTTTGTAAGGAGAAAGAGATCGGCATGGGTAACTGCTCTAACCGTTTCTGCACATGGCCGGCTCAAAATGATGTTGTCTTCGCCAAAAAAGCCACCATCAGTGTAGAACTTTAAAGGTTCCTTTGATTCTGCTGACAAGCTTTCAACCTTTAAAAGTAATTTTTTTGGAGACAATTTGTATTTAAAGGCTTGCGGTTGTATAAATCATACGAAAATTCAAATGTAATGAATGATATAAATATATATCATATATACATATATGTATATATCATATATACATATAAATATATACTGCAACGCCTTAATGATCAAAACTAAGCGTATCGGGCCGTGGCCTTCATAAGTAGTAGACAAAGATAGTTTTAACCGTCAAGGCGTCGGAGCATATCGAAGTGTATCGTCGGAGTATATACTGGTGAACCTCTTTATTTTCATGTCGTATCGTTAAAAATTTTTCCTCCCCTGGGGGCAGACGGAACCATTCATCTGCTCCTCTCTACACCTCCTTTATTCTCTTACTATTTCTTTTTTTTCTTTTGGCCCCCTCCCCTTTAAATTAGCCTTTATTTCTACAAATTGTTCTAGGTTGGTGCCACTGTTAGGTTATTGCTCCCAACCCATTGTAATTTAGGTTTATAGGTAGGTCCCAAATTATTGTAAAATTTCTGATGAAGTGAAAGCGAAACGTTACTTGAGTGTTCTGTATTTTTTACTATTATTTGTAGTTCCTTAATTACATTTGTATAGTTTATTGAAAGGATTGTTTACATATGAATATTCATATATTCACTACATTAGAGTTTTCGAATTAAACAACGCCACACGCTAAATTATATATGTTGTATAAATCACACGTTTGCTAGAAGAACAAAAGTATGAGCCAGTATACAGTGCGTCCTTTGTCACAACATAACATAACATATTTCTAGCGTTATATGCAAACGTTGAATCAAACCTTCGTCGCCGAATGAATCAACATTTCGAAATCACCCGAGGTGTTGATTGAATAGCTTCAATTCAGTATTACCAACAATAACGACACATTTGAATACATCATGTAGCTAGCTGGTGCTAATCGTGCTAATTGGTTACAGCCTCCATTCAGAACTGATAATTAAAAAATGAGTATTGCAGAACTACAGTCTGTATTTTGATCATGAAATGTAGATTCAGAATTCACTAAGAGTTTGTGGCCCAGAGTGGACACCCAGATACAGTACTGCAGTACTACTAGTCAGTATTTTTATCTTGAATTGGAGATTCAGAATTCACCAAGAGTTTGTGGCCCAGAATGGGCACAGATACAGTACTGCAGTACTAGTAGTCAAAAAAATCCTTGAATTGGAGATTCAGAATTCACCAAGTTCTTGTGGCACAGAATGGACACAGATGTAAAAAACAACACACCTTTCCTCGTCTGACAATATACATTCCTTGGCCAATATCTCCATCATTCGTCACGAATTCACCAGGGTAAAAATGACAAAATTGAGCTTTCGTACAAAGCAAGCGACGGAACGGCATGCCGCAACTTTTGAACATCGGGATCGCGCTTATTATGTCACCGATTAGTGTATAGCAAATTTCGGCATGCAAGCAGTAGGGCATATCATCGAGCAATGAGGTGACACGCAGGCCTCTGCAAGATCAAGTAAACATAATAACTGATAAGAGACAAATGCCTAACTTTTACTGGACGAAACGATGCTGCACCGCGAAACTTAGATACAAAAGAGACTTTGGTTGGTATACGTGGGCCACATTTCGCTCGACCATCAACCATGTGAATCTTTTCCCGACTCTGCTGATCATGCTTTCTTATCCCCTTACCCTTCAACTCCCCCCCCCCCCCCCCCCCCAGTTCCATCATCTAACACTTGACCATACAACAACTGATACTGGCATTTTTCTGATACTGATACAAGGGTTTTTCCAGGTGAAAATCAAACAATTCAAATTAATGATCCTAGTGTATAGATGACCCTACCCCATACAAGAGAAATACGTACAGTTTACAAGGTTCCTTTATCAAGGGAATTATCACAGGAGGAAAGGGCATGGTTCATATGACCAGCAATATTGAGATATTTAATGGATGCTTAGCGATGACTTTGGGTTTCCATACAAAACTGAAAGACTACCTACCCCCTGGCTGTTTTATCGCGGGAATGTTACGAGTCTCAAGAGTTGCTGTTATCAAGGGGAAAACGAACAAAACCTTCAACCACTAGTAATAGTGGACGCAAACAAATAAGGGCCCAGTGCTACATGCATCTGGGTTTTTTGGAGTCAAAAAGCTTACCGTACGAAGTGCGGGTTAACCTAGCCCATTAAAATTTACATTTTAAAGACGTCTCCATCACCTGTTTTTTGCCCAGTTGTAACGGAAGAAGTCAACAACACGTTTCTGAAGGGCAGATGAGATGTTCTGACCACGCATGTGTGCCTAGGAATTACACAAGATATTTGAGAATTCAGCCGAGTTTTTGATCCAAACTGTCATATCTGGCTGAATTTGCATCTATTGAGATACAAGTATCACATTTCCGACGCGATAAAATTCACATTTGAGAATGGCAACGGGGAAGGCAAAGAAAAGAATGACAAGACAAGACAAGACAAGGTGAGACAAGACAAGACAAGACAAGACAAAAGAAGATAAAATAAAAAAGAAGAGAATATGAAAAGAAAGGCTGTAATTCTTGAAAATGTAGTATTGTTTATAGAAAAATTGGAATCATCAATGAAAGTAACCACAACTTCCATTTTTGACCAGTAAAAATCTCAATAAATAAAATGTCTAAATACCTGAACAACAGTCAACTTGTCTTCAAACTCCACTCGATGAGCTTCTATATTGGCCAGTGCAGAGGTGATTTTGCCAACAACCAAACCAAATATTACCTTGCCTGATACCATTACAATAGATGCACAAACTTAAAAAAGGAACAAAATCATGCAATGTATACATTGAGAAAACGTTTTCTTGCTTCGAGTTTAAGGTACTGCTACAATGAGGCATCAAACTTATTATTTAAAAGGTAATGTAGTTAACCGCTAAACCAAATACCCACTCATCTCAGTTAAATTAGATGCATGAATATCTCCATATCCAGTTGAGGTCATGGTAGCAACTGCCCAATAAACGCTATCAGCATACCTACTAAAAGCAGGTCTTGTTGCGCCTCCATCTGCAATAAAAATAAGCACATCACATAAAGCATTACCCAGGGCCATATTTATGGCTATTCGATGCATCTTTTTCTTCTTTTCAATCACTATAACGTGGTTTAGTCTAATAGTGTTAATTCTATGGGGAGCCGTGTTGATGCAGAATGTCCACTTAGAAAACACGCCACAATCACAAAATGTCAATCAATTGTTTGTAGAAACAGATAGCAAAGTAAATCTAAGACGCACCTCTCTTTACATGCCGCAATTCAAAACTGATATTGGTAGAGGGACTGTTGCACACAGAGAAACAGTTGTGCGGATTGGATTGAAAAAGACATTAAATAATAAAGCATCGAACATTGAAAAGAACACTAAAAACATTAATCTTTATCAAAAAATTTAGCTTTGCTAAAGAACCTGGTCTGTTTCGAAATTAGAATGATTACATAATATATAGATAAGCTATAGTACTTTCCTAGATCTATTTTGGACATACTATTTTAATGTTTTTATTGATTGTTCTTGCTTTAGCTTCTAAATTAGGAATGTTCCTGCAAGTACAGCCAGTTCTTGAGCTGTTTCCCCAAAAAAGGTATATGTATGTAAACATTTTATTTGGTAGGTAAAAAACTGAAAATTTGTAAGAAAATGGAGGCAAAGAAACACGATTTCTTTATCAGCATTATGTAATAGTATAGTATATCGTGTATTAAGTGTGCTGATTTAGAATTCATGTTTCTTTGCCTCCAATTTCTTACAAAATATTTGTCTGCATACATGTGTGTATGATTTTTGTTTGCACCATATTGTGAAGTATGCCTTTTGTTGAAGTAATTGCCTTATTAGGACGTTGCTGATTAAAATTAATAAACGAACACTTACTGATATCCGCAAACCAGCTAGATTCCGAGCAAGTTGACGGGCATGCCACAATATACCAAACACAGGAAAATGAGTGGATAAACAGCGCAACATGAACGAGGTTTTTACTGAATGTAACCAGCAATACACTAAAAGTAAATATGAAAAGCTATGAACAAATATGAATAATAAAAGTCATAATTCCGCAACGTTTGTTGCATCAATATTATACCCTATCCTCCATATTCTTCCAAATTTTTTTTTCTTTATGTCGAATTTCAATATTAAAGAAAAGTAACCACTATAGAGAATTGTAGATTATTATATTAGAGTCTTAGTGGGCTAAAATAGTACGTTTTTCGTTTCTTTGGAAATTATTTCTATAATATCTGGTGTAGCTATAAAAGTAGCAAATATAGAGTATTAAGCAACCAGTTTTGCTTGATATTCACTCGTCTGAACAAAGAATAAGTAAGCAAATAAAGAGAAATCAAGCAATTTATCAAATCAACGAAAGTGTCTGTCATACAGCATAAAACACAGACTCACTTGATATTCAGTTCTGTAACCCACTCATTATAAAGTTGAATGACGCGAACGATTCTCACCAGGTGGATAAGACGAAGGTAGGAAAATGCAGTCAAACTCAGTCCACTTGGAAAGGCGAGAGCAAAGATTTCCAAAGGGAAATTTGCCACCACATCGAATCGGAATTTCCCACTGAAGTAATGCATGAAAACTTGATCGAATTCGTGAACGGGTTTCTCGTCTTCCGAAAAATAAGCCATATGGAAGTTCAAATAGATCTAAAAAAGAAACATTTTAATCTTAAAAAACATTGAATGGAAAATTTTCTGCCAAAAACCCTAAGACCACCTATAGTATTCCATACAACAATTCCTTTCCTTTTTCCACATAAACAACCCCCCCCCCCCACCTGGCTCCCTACAACAATGTTGAGCATTTAGAATAAGACATAAACCTAACTACTTGGGTCCATAAGTTTCATCCCGTTCGCTAGTAAAACCCAGTGGCACTGCACAGTCCAACATGAGCTCAAATATGAAAAGAAAGAGAATTAACCGGGATTCTTCGATAAACCAGCATTGACATTCGTTTAAATATCTGAAAATTGTAAAATTCTAATATTATAATAAGCCTCTTACTTCGACGAAAAATGATGCTTCGCAGATATAGTTGAATATTATCAAAGGAACTGAATGGTCCTGATATGCAGCCTAGAAAAGATCAATATTGGAGAATGATTTAAGATTAACGATTACAATTGACAGAGCCTAAGGCCCCACTTACACGATACGGTTGTCAAGAGCCTGCGATATCATACCATATTGGCGGTCCGTTCGCACGAAGACGTTTTTGGCGGTATAAAATGGCGACGCTTTTGCAAAGGCTATGAAATCAAATCTCCATTGTTTAGAATCCGATAGGCTTTTAAATCGGATCGACGAAGAAGAGGCTACCATTCATGTTTAAAAACAAAGAAAAAAAATTCACTCCATTACCCAACATACTCAATGACATGGATGGAGTCTTTTCATTCAACATTTTTTGACTTGTTTAGCATAACTGGCAGCTTTTTAATCGATCCGCAAAATTTCCATCAAAAGTGTAACGTTAGCTGGAAGAGGACTAAAACCTACCTACTAACCATTTTGGGGAAATGACCATTCAAAAGTCAAACGTACGCTGGAATAGGCCCAGAAACCTACCTACTAACAAGTACTTTAGCCTGACCATTAAAAGGTCGAAAGTTAGATGGAGGACAAAAACCTACCTACCAGCCAGTTTGCTAAAATGATCATTGAAATTGTAAAAAATAGCTGGAAGATGATAAAAACCCATCTTACAGCCAGTTTGCGAAAACGACCGTTAGAAATTTTAATTGTAGCTGGAATGTTTGCTAAAATGACCGTTAAAAAGCCAAAAATCAGCTGGGCGAGGACAAAGACCTACCATGTAAGTGATAGTAAGATACGTCATGAATATGGCAATACAGTTCAGTTGTCTGATGCGTCTTAAGGGGCTGTTCTGTTTAATGACAAATCGGTTCCAATCTGTAAGACTGTGGTAGACGGCTGATAAACAGCTGACTGCTGTTCTGGGTCTCTGCGGGGCAGAAATTACAACTTCGACCCCGTTTTCACAAAATTGGACAGGCTCTTGATTTTCACTGTCTATAGATTTTTCTACGATGCTCGAACTTGAGAGATCAGGAGTCATCTACAAGTGAAGAAGGATCTTAGTTATTGCAAAATATGCATTCATATCTCCAGCCGTTCATATATCCTCCATGATATTTGTAGGTTTTTATTCACTCCATTTAATTCCTACAGCTATCACATCATCTATTACTCCAGATGCAAAATTATATGATTTTGCTCCATTAAGCTTGGTTTCCACTATGAGTTAACATGAGTTAATTCGGTGAAAATTGTCATGCTGTGATGGGTTAAAAATTATATTATATATTATAGTTTGTTCACGCAATCCCGTGGTATCTCGAGTAACTCGAAAATAGCCCATGAGTTAATATTCATATTATATCAGAATTAACTCATGTTAACTCATAGTGGAAACTAAGCTTTAGGCAAAAAACATTCCTCTGAAATATGTATATCACTTAAGACCGTCGTCACAATGAATCTCAAAATTTGGGCTCTTAAGTGCAAGCTTCTATTGCATTTGCCATCTATTTAAGGGCGCTAAAACCAAACTTTTGCTAAACATGGTTATGTCTTTGACATAATTCCCTCCAATTTGAACGCTAATTTTACTATTTTCGGTAAAAATGCCTAATCTAACCTTCTAAATGGCTAAATGAACAGTAAAATATGGAAAATCATAAATGGGGTCGGCTGGTAAATCTCAGAAGCACATTGTTATATCCCCTACCAAATCGAGATTAAGCCACATTTGCAGGAGAAGTATCTAATCTCAAACAATGTTCTGAAAAGAGATGAAGCTTACAGATTCTTTTTGTACGTTCACAATGTGATTGTCTTCGCTGTCGTCAGCCTCATGAGAGGAATCTTCATTCAAACCCTCGTCTTCTTCTTCGATTGGGCAATGATGTTTTCCTGCCTTTTTAAATATCTTTTTATTAAATTGTGGAAAATCATTCAGTATATTGTCAAGGTCTTCCTTACTTATGATAAGTAGGCTTGTGTTTGTCAGGGCCCTAGAAAAAAAGATCCAGTTAAGGGTATGTTTTAAAAGGTTCTAAGAATGAAGAATACCATAGAGTACTATGATTAAAAACTGAATTGTCATAGACGTTGCAGTGTTGCTCTAGTCATTGTTTTTATTAGCTCCTTCCTGGGTCTCTTTGCAGTTTTGTAGCATGGTCTAACTCTCAAATGGTCTAACTCTCGCGTAGTATAAATTTCGCATGGTCTAACTCTAACATGGTCTAACTCTCACATAGTCTAACTTACTCTAACATGGTCTAACTCTCACATGATCTCACTCTCGCATGGTCTAACTCTCACATGGTCTAACTCTCACATGGTCTAACTCTCGCGTAGTGTAAATTTCGCATGGTCTAACTCTAACATGGTCTAACTCTCATGAAAAACTAAAAAAAGACAGTTACTTCATTGCAATTAAAATATAGTAAAGTGAATAGCAAAGCATCTACGCTCTTACGAGATCCAATCTTGACCCATGGAAACATCTAGTTTAGGTTGACCTTCATTGAATGCATAGGCATCCAATATTAGTCACCAGGGGCAAGCAAATCAAGCTGGAAAGTTGTGCTATGTATTTCAAATCCGATAAAGAGTCAAAGCACGAAACGCCATTAATACTCTACTCCTGACATTATAATTCGTTGTCAGTGTTTTTTTTGCACGAGGATTCCTCCAATAATAAACAGCAACTGCAGAAGTTTATAAAATCAAATATATCTATCTGCATATAAAATCCTTATTTACAAATTGAATATCTAGAGATGCATTGTTATAGGTATTAAAGGGTTAAATGCATACCTTATAGAGGCATCGACCGTGAGGCCACATACGACGCTGACTTCACCAAAGAAGCCACCAACAGTCATGGTGCTCAACACTTCAGGTATATCATCCTCAGAGACAACCTCAACAGTACCACGATGAATAAAGAAGATCTATAGAGGAAGGTTTCATAATAGACTTATTACACGAGACCAGCTATCGCTTAAACAAAACTCCCACCAAACTGAGAGTGCTCAAACCGGTAATCATGAACGATCAGTGAAAAAGCCACGATGTTGATCACAGAAAAATGGAGCACTGGTAGCAGTGGCGTAACGGAGACGTAAGATGGGGCCCTTTTGTTGGGGCTGCGAAGCAAAGTGGGAAGGGGGTTCGGGGAAGTGGGAATATTTTTGATACCACGCCCTTTTGAATTTCGAAAAATGAATGTTATATGGAAAAGAAAATGTTTACATTGGAAAAAACCAACAGTAAATTTAGCAAATTTATATGAACTACGTTAACATAAAGAACTAGTTTAAATAACAAACTGTTATTCCTCACTATCAAATTATGATATCCGAAAAAAAATTTGTTGTGTTAGCAACACTAGTTAGTAAGGATTTTTGGGATGGCCTTAGGAAGCCCTTCAGCACAGTATGGCCAAAAAGCGCACAAAATATAAATTTTGCTTGGGGCTCCTTTTGGTCGGGGGCTCTTAGCTCTCGAACAATGGTGGCATAAACTGCGTTATGCCACTGACTGGTAGCAAAAAACTGCTTTGATCGCAATATTTTCGAATTCTTCAAGAAAGATGTTCGTTCTTTAACTGCAATTTTGCAATTAGCAAACTTTAAGGCCATAACAACATGCAGCTCGACTAAGATTCGTGCATTTTGCGGAATGGAATATTTCTTGATATGGTGCCGATACTCAGTACCTGGTTGGTCAATTCTATCCAATTTACAGATGTGTTCCGGGATTTCGCTTCATTTTAGGTGTAGTGGAAGTTTTGCATTTGGCATCATCGTGAATCCTGGTAAAAGCAGACAGATAGGGTAGAGGGATCATACTTTGCCTGTCTGCTTTTATCCAGAAGCACACTTACCTCTTGAGCAATGTCTCCTTTCCTCACAATATACTCATTTTTCAAAATGTAAAGTGGTTTCATGATGAGTGACAGCATCTTGATAAATCCAGATTCGAGACCATCAAATAAGGGAACCTGAAAAGAAAGATTCAGATTAACAGTTTGCTTCTAACATGTTCTATTCTGTTATGATCGGAAGAGCCGAAACTAGGCCACTGGGACAGAGGCATGGTTGTCCCTTAGTGCTGAAACAAACACACCTGGTCTACATTGGAAAATGCTTCACCACGTAGCCAACAAATACCCTACACATAATTAGACTATTTGATTAGTTTAACCATCAAAAGTCGAGCCGAAAGATGACAAGCTGTTGCAGTTGGTACGGCTAAGTGGACGAAATCATTGACTGAAGTTCCAACCATGACTTAGACCTGCTGCAAAAAGTGTGGCGAACAGCGTCAAAACATCTGTAATTCAAGTTAGAGGAAAATAGCACAAGGAGGCACTATTTAGGTAATGTAACACGCTTTGCATTGATAGCAAGGTGGAAATCAGTCATTCAGAGTTGATCAATGTGTCCATCAGGCAATTACAAAGGTTTGATGTGAAAATTTGCCAATATCAAATACAAGGCCCAATATCCTCGCACTTAAGCAATTCAGCTAGAAATACTACACAACAGTAGAGTGCGTTCAATGATTTGTTTTATCAGGATTTTTCATCCTGGCCAACAAGATGTGAAAGACAGCGATACTCACGGATGAAATGTATGATTGGTACAGAGACAAGCATATCTTTCCCTGTATCGAAATCGGCAGTCCCTCGAATAGATTTTTCATGTCAACACCCCTGGTTCTTTGCCAAACGTATTCATAATGACTAAAAAAAATAGAATATAATCATATATCATATTTGCAAAGTTATACAGCTTTAATATTAAACTTACTAAAGTAACAAAATTACATAGGAAGGAAACTGTGTACTGCATTCCAACTCAACTAAGTATTACAGCACGTTCTACGTCGAAGCTAATTAAAATTACACAACTTAAGACTAGAGCACAACTACAACTAAGTTCACAACTTTGCAACCTAGCTAAACTCAGCACGCAAATCAAACTGGCTTAAACTCACTTCAGAACTCTCTGCTCTAGGCTAGGGCTAATATCTTGATCCTAAGGGAGAAAATATTGGCTTGAAAGTCCAAAATAATTCTGCACAGAAAACATTAACTTTTTAAGAATTCTTTTGAGTGATAGGAAGAAAGAATCACGACGCCATTTTTTGATCCCAATTAAATTCTAGGACAAAGGAGGGAACGAAAAATGGGGAAAAGCAGGCCAAGAATAGTAAACGTTAATTACAATTAAAACATGCAAATAACAACTGCATACATTCGTTTGTCAAGCTAAGCTTAGCAAAAGGTCTTAAAAATTGGGTTAAAATTTCATAATAATGCAGCTGAAAAGTTTGGAGTACCCAAAAGAGAAATAAATAGCTTTCCTTTTAACTCTAGCAACTAAATCTTTAACCTTTTTTTAAATGAATATAGCATTTTCTGCGATTATTTGTCTTCTAAGGTTCAAAGCTTACAATATTTGGTTCTTATATGCCGGTGTTTACTGTATCAAGAGTTTTATGACCAATAAAATTGTCTGAACATACCATGAGAAAACGCTCAATGCCTTCTAAGCGTTCCAGGTAGACTGATCTCTGTGCATCTGCATTGGAGTGAGATGCAAATGCTGCTGCAAGGATGTAACCAAAGTATACTACTCCAAATACCATGCAAATTGATGCCAGCACTCTCTGTAAAAATGCAACAACAATAATTAATCACAGAGAGAAAATCGAGTAGGTAAGTGAAAGAATTTATATACACGGTGGATCAAAAGTTGGAGAACTTTAAAGATATTTGAAACAACTAGCTACTTAACTCAAGACAAGATACGATCGAGAAATTTTTCATTTGATGCCAAAATGAAATTGAAGCTTAAGGTGCGTCATTGTAATATGACCACTTTGGTCCAATTTCACGCTTGTATTTGCTGAAGACAATGAAATTCAAGAAAATTCATGCTCCCGACACGTTTGGCATTGCCATCACTCAACTCTATCGCATTTAGCGCATACTTAGATCTAACTCTTTGATCACTCAATTTTTCGCTTTCTACTGCAGAAAAGCTAGCTCACCTTCAGTCTTTCTTACTTTCAAAATCAATATAAACAACACAGAAATTACAATTTAGACTTGTATTCTAAATTCCAAGTTGCAATATTTACAAATTCTTCCTTTATTCTGCTTCATATCTGTACTGAATACTCATTCCGGTGGCTACAGAGTTCGATAAAGTAAGTCTTAAAAATCAGGCTTGAAGCTTGATCTAGTCTCTTTTAAGATCAGTAGGAATAATATCAAAATAAAGATACCTCGTGCGATAGATAAGCGTGAATATCTCCGTACCCAACAGAGCACATTGTACTTATGGCCCAGTAAAGGCACACAATGTACTGGCTTGAATAGGGCTCATGGTCTAAAAATCAAACAATAATACGATACTATTACTTCTATACGTTATTATTACTATTTTTGCATATACATCGCAGCTTTCTCCATAACAACCGAACTGGCCACTGCACCACAATACACCTTATCCACAGCCTCTCTATGTCCACTGCATTTCCTCATCACCTAGCCTCACTCTCAATCTAACCACCTTGAAGAAGTCCTGCATGGCAGGATGGAATATAGTAATTAAAATTTCGAAATCCAAAATCTAAATTTCCTGTTTATTTTGGTTACATTGCATGAGTTATTCGCAGTTGTAGCCTGCAGGAGCTGGAGAACACTTATAATTAATTGCTTTTGTCTAAGGATATTTCGTGAAAAGTGACAACATTGAATTAATCAAATTTGAAAATAAGAAATAAAGAGCAAAAAAACAGACAAACCGACATAAAGTGAAACAAACGAAAAACCAACAGACAGAACGATAAACCAACCAACAAAATAACAAGCAAACAAACAAAATAGCAAACAATAACAAACAAATTAACAAATTACCAAAGAAACAAAAGAAAAAAAGCTAAAAAATAAACAAAATTACTCCCGAATCATATATAAAGAAAAATCCTGCAACTTACATATGGGGAATGCGTTCGTTTTTTGAACCCAAGAGGTCGGACCACACTTGAAATGCACATGATGAAAGTCAATTGTTGCGTTAACGATACCAGCGTCTACGATAGTTGCGTTTTTATCTTCTTCAGATGAATGGTGATGGCTTAAGAACTCAGGACACGCAATCAGAAACCAAGCACATGCAAAGTAATGTATCAGAAGAACCATGTAACTGTTCAAAGCGATGTGCCTGAAGGGATATGAAAATATCAGCAAAATCCATCATACATAGTAATATTATTCACATAGCGAATAAGAGTAAATTAGTAAAACAAGTAGGTTTGATTCAATTAGATATTCTTTCTAGAATACACAACCTAAATACAATGCATAACAACTTAACATAAAAGTTATTATCTACACGACCCGAGAAAAACAGAGCTTATCTAGCTTTGGCAGTGCGCATAAGAAAATAGCGAGGTTAAATACCATATTAAAATTTTTAGCAAGAAACAACAAGGTGAAATACCAAAAAAACAACAAAAGCAAGGTAGTCAAGTGTCCAATGCTAATAAGGGCTATCAATAATAGTTTGCTTAAATTGGATACTTTAGAATAGATTTTAGAGATTGATTTAAATGTAGATGGAAGGTTAAAGTACAGATTGTAGATAGTACAGTGACCGGTACTGATATCATGTATCAAATTCTGCAGCTGAACAACGGACATCTCTAAACAACTGCAGTAGGTGTCGATCCTGAAATGTCTATTAGCTATACGGTGATTTCACTGCATCTTATGGGAATAAAACTTTTCCAAGCGACTGTCGAAAATACAGCTTGAAAGCATCATTCGTGGCAATAAGACACTTTCAAGTGAGGTTTAATGTTCCGAATGATAACTCACAATACCTTATTGTATTCGTATGACGACCAACCTCCATTTGAAAGAACGAGAAGAACTGTGCCTAGATTAAAATAAGATTTTGAGTGTTTGATATGGTAATTTGCTCTAAACTAGTATTCGTTTTATCCGCGTGACCGGAAGAGCCCAGAAAATAACGGTTGCAAGCCAGAGAAAGGTAACAAAGTTGAGAAAAATGCAAATGCCATCAAACGTGCTTCGTTCATGCTATTTGCGTGCAGACTAGATTTGTCTTGTTTTTATTTCCAAAACAAGTCGAGTCAGTTATGAAACTTCAGCATATGTTCCTTCTTGTGCTTTAAAGGGAGAGATATACTTTACCTTCAGACTTGCTGTGAACCCACTTCTACGTTAAGATTGTGAGCAATATACAGTTAAAATAAATTGAAAATAGTACAAGTTCTAAAAGAAAATAACCAAGATCATACCACTTTCACAATGTGCAGAATCCTGTTGACCTTTCCAAAATATAACATTTCTAGAAACAATCAAGAATCTTTACTTAATCACTTGGTTAATTTTTACGAAGTAAGAGGGGGCCTTAAGAGCTTCTGGCGAGGATTAAAGAGAGAGAGAAGCTAGAGATTTATTGTTGCTGCAAATGACACAAAGATCCTTGTAGCAAGGTTGATAAATTGAAAAATGAAGTTTGTTGTACACGTATTGAGAGACTTATCCTGGTATCTACCAAGCTTGACTCTTGAAGGGATAATTGAAGGAAAGCAATACAGAGGACAGCAAAGAAGAACTTAGAGTTCTGCTGTAAACGTACACATACATGCTTGCTGTACACGTAATGAGATAAACATAATGGCTGCTACCAAGCTAGACTCTTGAAGGAATAATTGAAGGAAAGCAATGTAGAGGAAAGCAATGTAGAACTTGAGGCGATAATATCAAAGAGTTGAGTGGGTATAGCAGCATTGAGATACCAAAGAGAAACGACCAACTTTATTATTTAGATGGTATCTGATGATGCTGATGATGCAAATGGCAGATTGAATTGTAAACTATATAAATACCTGAAGTTTCGTGGTCCACCATCAAATTGAGAGGAAGAATGGCCAGTAAATCTAACAGGAAATTCGTCCTACAAATGCAAAAAAATAGCTTAATACTGCGTTATAGTTAACATCTATAAAAAGCTAAAAAGACGAAACTGGTCTTGCAAGATATTTTATCACCTTATATAAATTGCAATATAAAGAAATTCCTAACCCTTTTAGTGAAGACAGTTTAACTCGAGTTGACAGAAAAGTAAGTCTAGAACTTACCTTAAATAATTTTTTGCTGTCTCGACTGGATGAGACACAAGTATGCCTTTGTCGTTGAAGAAACAAACGTGAAGCTTTATGTATCTGAAAGAATTGACAGCATGTTGACGTCATGTTATAACTCATTTTAAAATTTTAATTCATGTTTTTTATAAGAAACCTTACCTTGAAGATTAGGTCTTATTTCCTTCGTTTTTCCATAAAAATGACCTTATCCTGCTCCTTCATCATCACATCATTTGACTTAAAAAATCAATCTAATCTCGTTTTGCGCCTGTTGATTGGCGTATGCATAGACCGGTGCTTTTGATTGGACAATTTATAAGAGCCATTTCAATATTGTTCACCCACATATGTGCCAATTTGACTGGACATCAATTCCAGTTACTTAAATGTAAGAATGCATTTATTTATGATTGATAGGTGGAATCGAGTTTTCAGGATGCGAATAAACAAAATCGACTGCACTCTAATCCCAAATCATAAACATTAATTTCTCTTTCACTAGTTAGTGATGTCAGCCTGGAAAGAGCTTAAATACTTCCTTGCTTTTTAAAAGGAACCACCGCCTCGAGAGCCACACAAAATGCTTCTTACATAGACAACGTGAATGAGGCTTATTCTTGAAATTAAAATACTATTTTCAATGGATAGACAACCAACTTACATATCAATGAGAAAGAAGACATCAAAGAAGTATTCGACGATAGCAATGCCTTCTTCTTCGTGCAAAAATGACACTGCAAATCCAACTAAAATAAGGTAGATGTAAGCCAATGTAGAGGCTATGAAGATCCATGCTCTGAAAAAAGAGCTATCGGGTGATATGGTATGCCTGTGAATAAAAGAAATTAATTTCAAACAGTCATACAAAGCAAGAGTAGTAAATAACAGGACGCAGATTCAAATTCATTCATAATAACTAATTACAGGATACTTATAAAATAATTGTGATAGTAGTTAATACAGAAAATATTACATATAATTTAATAACAAAACAAGCTGCCTAGGACGCTGGGAGGAACCGAAACGGTTTTCGAGCCTAGCGCCCTATGATGATAGTAATTTAATCGTATCACAGTCGCAATGAAACAAGTAACATTAAATACCAACGAAACTAATTATTTAAAAATATCATTTTTAGATTTGAATTTAGGATTAAACAAAACGAAAGAAATAGATGAACATACAAATAGATAAATACAGAAGGGGAACAGGACAGGAGAGGAAAATGAACGGGGGGAGGGGGAGACACAAGAGTTTTGTAAATTTTATGTTTAGAAATCAAGGCATAAGAAAAATATTGTGGTTTTAAAGTAAGTGCATTTGGAGTTTTGGAGCCAATTTCTGAGATGTTTTTGAAAGAGCCAAGGGTATGGGTTGGATAAGAGATACCATGACGGCGGTTTGCTGATCCATAACACCATGAAGCAACTTCAGGTGAAATCTCAAGCTCCAGACTATTGAAGAATTCATGCAGCCTGTGACACTCAAACAGAGATGTAGACCAGACAAACGTTATATTCAAAATATGTTAGTCACAGTAGGAGATACATAAATGGAAGCCTTCATCTAAACCGACTGAAAAAGGCATAGGATAGTTTTGGATTTAATTCATTAATTCGTTTGTTTATACTTTTGCATAGAGTGTTTTGTATAATCGAATTCAGCCAATCAATGTGCAGCGTTCAGAATCACGTGATAAAACAAATTTTATAAAAGATTTGGGATTTTCGGATTAATTTACTTTCCTTTTTTTCTTCATTTTAAATTATTAGCTCTAAGCTATTCAATTGGGAAAAGCCAACTGTAAATAAATTGATGATGATTATAATAATAACAATAATAATTCTAGCATCACTGATTGGTGAAGAAAATTATTTTTGGATTTTTGGATTAATTTACTTTCCTTTTTTTACTTCATTTTAAATTATTAGCTCTAAGCTATTCAATTGGAAAACGCCAACTGTAAATAAATTGATGATGATGATAATAATAATAATAATAATAATCTTAGCATCACTGATTGGTGAAAAAAATTATTACCTCATTAGCAGCATAGATAGGTATCTTAGAATCGGGTTCATCTGCTGAACATATTCTTTGTGTTCATGCCTTTGAAGAAGTGAGATCCTCAAATGTCGGAATTCTGGAGTTGAACTTGAAAAATAACGAAACGTGCTGAAATATACATTATAATGAGCGAATTACCTTTGAATAAACTGGGACTGTGGATGATCTTTGAAGAGGTCAACAATTTTTTAATTATCAACATGTAAAAGTTGACTCAACACTTCTGGTTAACATAGACAATTTTTGGGACGTTCCAAAGATTTTGTGGCATAGCATACACTGCTTTGGCTACCAACCAACCAGTGTTAAGGGTTTTATTTTAACCTTTGATTTTAACCCAATTTTATAGGCAGTACTTCCGGGCCTCCATGTTTTTACACAGTTTGAGACAAGGTAAATTTCTTATTCTTATGATCTTTAAAGTGGACCTATCACTTTTTGGGAGTTCACATTTAAGGAAAGAGCATTGATAGTAAAGTAAAGATGACGTTTACAAAACTTCAATATCTTCTTTTCGTTTATTAGTTATGACCGTGCGAAGGGAGGAACTTATGACGTCATAGAAGGGACCTGTCTAAAGTCATAAAATGTCTAAAGACTAAAAAATAAACAAAATAAGGGCCTCGGACAAGGCCTGGTACTAGGTTAGAAATTGAAAACTCAAATAGTACATTCATGGTCAGAAGGCACCCACGAACCACATTTAAAGCTAATCCAGGACACATAGCCCTGAGAGTATGCCTGTTTGACGTCCAAAGACAGTTTGTATTCTTTTGGTCTTTCAACGATATTGTCATCTGCCCAAAACATAACGATTAATTAACATATTAGGCCAGCAGATCCTACCCTTTGTCGTTACTGGGTCCAGTTAGCCAGTTAGGCAAGGATATTTTTCTAGCACTCTCTATATAAAGAGGATTAATCTTTCCAAGCTTCCATGATTTGGAGGTTTCCTTGCTGCTTTTAGGCATGTTTATTTTCTTGCTATTCAGCATTTCTTGTTGTTTATACGACCTCTGCGCCTCCTCAAGAGCAGTGGACTTGAGCCGCCGCAACACTGCTATGTTGTCTTTGATATTCACCAATTGTCTTGAATTAGTTGAAAATATTGAGTATTATTAAACTATTAACAGATTAAGGAGAACGAATGGTCTATTTAACAAAAGTAGTAGAACAAAGTGTGAACAAAACAGTGACCCAAGTCTAGTTTTCCCCCTTGTATGTCTCCACTTTCAGATATGTTTAATGCCTCAACTGACATCATTAGGAGGTGACCAAGATGGTTATACAAAGATGGCTCCAACTTACTTTGCGATAACAGGAAAATGAAAGAGGACTTTATCAAGATCGGCTTTTGACACCATGACAATCTCACAATATGTTTTTGCACGAACATCCGAAGGGCGACTTTCACCGTACAACAAACCAACCTACAGTAGAAGATAAGCCAAATCTTAAATTACAATATAATGTCAGCTTTATCTATTTATTTTTATTTTTTATTTATTCATTTATTTATTTATTTATTTATTCATTTATTTACCCATATTTTTCAATTTTCGTTTCTTAGATTTCGTTATTCATTCATTGATAAATGTTAATCTAATGCTAGAAAAAAGTACAGCTAAACCTTTCGTTGAATTAAGATGACAGCTGATCAAAACACAGCTCTTAAATCTGATCACACATAACTTGCAAGTGATGAACTTACTTCTCCAAAATAACCACCAGGTCCAAATGTGGCAACAACACAGCTCTTGTCGGCAGATAGGATTTCAGCTTGACCTCTTCTTACTATGTAGAGTTCTCGACTCATGTCACCAACATGAACTATAGTATCACCTGCAGATAAAGGCATCAATGTTATAGCTCATCATTCAGTAAGGTGTCTTATTTTTCAGTCATGGAAAATGTCTGTTTCTTGTATACACAATAATAGGAGCAAGCGTTTTTTGCAAGAAAAAAACACTACAATGCCAGCGCGGTTGGGACACCCATTAAACACCCGAAGTACTCCAAGGCCCAATTAAAGTATTTTTTGACACGTTCATGTAAGCTCGATTTTTCTCATTCCCTTTAGTCGTTCTAG
Source organism: Chrysaora fuscescens (assembly GCA_009936425.2). Classification (NCBI taxonomy): domain Eukaryota; kingdom Metazoa; phylum Cnidaria; class Scyphozoa; order Semaeostomeae; family Pelagiidae; genus Chrysaora; species Chrysaora fuscescens. The sequence continues at coordinate 2,105 of JAACYV020218421.1, read as the reverse complement.
ACCTCGCTCTGGACCTAAATCTCCATACTAAATAATCTAGCTTACCAGCCGCAGTATACTTAAAGCAATGGAATACAATGTAATATATGTACAATAGAATCTATATTCACCACAATTCGAGTTTACATACCAGGAGTGAAAAGAAATGTCTTGGTAATAAGGGACACCATCCTTAGAAATTTTTCATCTGTGTCTCTAAATATTGGCACCTGCAAAAAAGGCATATCTCTAGAGAAAGAGTCCTGCTCAACTTGAAAAAAAAATTGCAAAATTATCATATTTCTCGTTCATTCCGGATAACGAGCGAATACATACATTTTTTAATCCAGATGTAGCCACATCTAAAGGCTCGAGTTTCAAATAAATGGTGCTTATTGAAGGAAGGAATATAATGGGAAATCAAAAAATTATTTTTTTACATCCTGTAGAATTTCCTTCATTTCATCGTAAGCAACATCACGTTGCAAGGAGATCGGCATGTCATCCATCAGCGTTCTTGCTCCTGGCAGTGACTGGCCCCTGTCCAGGAAAACAAATCAAAAATAAAGGTTAGTTTTCATGTCAGACGAAAGAAAAAGGTGTCATAAATTATAGTACCAAAATAGTTCCAACAAATTTGGAAGAATGACAACAACAGACAGAGATAGGCGAAGTCGTCCACAATGCAAAAAGAGCAAATGATAATATATGGATATAATGGGTATATACTATCATATATTTCATAAGTTCGAGCGTGGATGGCAGAATTAATGGTTGTTAGCTTGCGCTTCAGTTCAAGCTTGTTGCAAAAGAGTGAGCTGAGAGAAATTGCCACCTCTCTGTAATTCAAGACAGAGGCAAAAAGGAATCACATGGCTTGGTCACACCAAGAGAAAGGACAACGTTACTCTGAGTAGATTAGCCTTAGGCTATGCAGTGGTCCCTTCGCGCCTTTTTCGTAAACCCACACCTTGTGTAGTTAGCAAAGACCCATAGTCAATCAACAGCAACATCAGCGTTCAGTTCAATCCAATAATAAAAACAACATTGTTTGTACTACTCAGGAGTATATCTGTGGGTCGTAGTAACATTGCATAGAGAAATACCTGTGAATCCTCCATACAACCTTCAGGTAATTTTCCACCTCTTTTCTCAAGTCATCTGATAAGTTATTATCTTTCATAAAATCCAGCACCACGGCAATGTGCTCCATGAAGATTGTCCTAAAAGCAAGTGCAGCAAAGTTAGTAGAGAAATCTGCAAATTTCTACATGAAAGTATCAGACATTTCATATACCGTAAATCCTCCAATTAGCCCCCTGGGGGCTTCATTATTTTTGATTATTTTGGAGGAGGGCTTATTCGAGAATAGGGGGGGCTTATAACATTATTCATAAAATAATCATCATTTATTATACATTTTGTGATTCATCATCGACCAAAAAAGTGATTTTTTGCATAGCTCGATAGAGTACAAGTATATACTCAAAAGGCTAAAATCATTCGACGGGGGGGGCAATTCGAGGATTTACGGTACTACAGCTTAACCAGTAAATTTAAAAACAAGTAAAAATATTTTGAGAACCAAAAGCATCCAAGATAAATTGTTCTTAAAACCATACCTATCCTATGACTGATCAATTCTATATAATTTGAGTTCGATATATAAAACCTGTAAAGAAATATTTGCTTCCGCCATTTTCCTAGTCAATCAGTTGCCATCAATTTTCTACGGTTTCAAATGCCTTCATACGAATATACAGAAGTCATATCTTACTTGGGTGCGACTGCATTGTTCAGCGTGGCTGCTATATTACTGAGGCAAAATCCATAAAGCAACAGGCCAATAACCAAAACGAACAGGACAACAATTTCATCTCTGAACGACACTGCACTAATGTCTCCATAGCCTGTTGACGTCATAGTAGCGCATGCCCAATAGACTGAGATGATGTAATGATGTACGAGGTGGCTATCTCTGTTTATTTTGGCTGAGTAGGCCCAACTGGGATTTGAGCAGCTAAAAAATAGTATGATAGCCAAGTAAAGTGCGAGAATGGCCCAGTGGTGAGCGAGTCGGACTGGCAATCCACAAGTTGTGGGTTCGATTCCCACCCAGGTCAAAC
>JAACYV020218420.1:27314-37440 GCA_009936425.2 Chrysaora fuscescens | reverse complement strand
AGCATGCTATTCTTCAAAAATCCGCACACAGGTAGATTTATTGATTCCTACTTCTTTGTATTGAAGAAAAAGACTATTTTGTTGATGAAGCATAGTTCGGCCCTGACTTTATATTGTAGCACCTCTTCTAAATCTTTGGCTCGTTATATCTTTCGAAAATTACTCCCGTTTTCGTTATCAATAATCATATGATTAATTCTGCAGAAAGATGCAGCTCAGAAAGAAAAAAAGGAGTCTGCTTCCAGTAGCCTAACAGACATTGAATCTGAAGATGAATCTGAAGATTGCCAAGCTGCTGCTCGCTCTCCTCTTTTCAACACAAATATTCGGTACCATAAAGAGAAAGAACGAGTTGCATTATATGATTCAGATAAAGATCTTGATGAAGTCGAACTGCAAAGAAATGGCCTGTTAAGACCTCACTCGTATATAAACGAGCCAGAGAGAATGCAAGATGGCCCTTATCTTAACGCCTAACTGAAATTTGTTGACATCGGTCATACGTCTTATGCCCTTACCATCGAATGGTATCTTGATATAAATATGAGTAGATATGTGGTATTGGTGCATCGCGCTTCACGAAAGGTCGAACTGCCTTTAAGTTTGTGCAAATTACTTGCGTTTAGTAGATCAATAGAGGTAGGCAGCTAGGCTCTGCAAACTAGCTATTACAATGTAAATAATCTTTGTAATACTCCATATCTCAAAAAAGGAATAGTCAACCACTGTAAAAGAGCAGCATTCAAACCAAAAAGATATTTTCAGATTTTCACTTCTGTCATAAACAAACTGTTTCATATATTAAAGTATTCCCCGCTGACCATCTGCTCTCCTGATAAGGTTGGCAAGGATTCTGTGATATTGTTGGTCTCATTACTTCTAGCTTTGATTATTAGCCCACGTTGATCGATTGTGGCAATCGAGTTTAGTTTTCTGGATTTCACGTTTCTTCAGAAAAAAGTGATATTTATGAAATTTTACACAAATTTTCTTAAGAAAAGAGACTTTATGTGTATAATCCAAATAACATGTAGAAGAGTAAGAATTTATTCGTAAAATTTTATTTCTATATAGAATATATATATTTATAGTGATGATGTTGTTGTTATTATTCGCATTGCCTATGTTTTTTGTAACATGTTCTATCAAGAATGGAAGAAATAGTAAAATTATAGAAAATTCGTCGTCTTGTTTTTACCTGTTTGAATCTCATTTCATCAAATTTTTTCTTGGATTGGTTTTTAGAAACACCTTACATTTACCTTGGCCATGACGTTCTATAGCGATAGATTGCCCACCTCGTGTTCTGAAGTTCGTTCTTTTAGTAATAGGCCGAACAAGCAACCATTCTAGGCCAAGTCATAGGAAATGCTTCCAAGTTTCTTCTTCCCGTAAGAGCAGCAGCGAAGGAAAGAGTGTCCTTATTTAGATTTTCTTCGCAATTTGCTTCAGAATCTCTGCTCTTCTCCAGAATCTCTGTCTCAAGCTTGAAAATATCCGCAAAATTTGCTTTCAAAAATGTCTAAATTCTCTTCATCAAAGATGGTCAAATACGATTTATGATTCCATCGCAGTCTCGTTTCCCCTTAAATATGTATGATCGTGATTCCTTTCCTTCTGTCCTTCATGGCTTCATTGGATTTTCCAAAATGTCGTCTGAACATAGCTGAATTAGTGAAAAGCGCCCATTGGCTTGCAGTGTGAAATTCGATGTGTCAATGACGTAATCTTGGCTACCTTCAAATAAAATAATAATGTGGTTGCATTTTGCAATGGTTGTTGTTATAATTATTAATAGTAACGGTGAATGAGAAATGTCTGTTTCTTTCTCAAGCTTTTCCCAGTTTTATTCGCCCAGGGGCGCTGGAATAGAGAAGATTGGAGAGGCAAACCAAATGGCACCTCTTTAAACCAGATGTGACGTAAGATAATCTAGAGGTATGGGCACAAGTAAGTCAGCAAATCACTTTCTTCATCTCATCTCTGTTCGGAATGTAGCTTGCCAGCCTAAACAAGGCGGAAGAATTTTATAGTTATTTTCGATTAGTACCCAAGATGGCTCTGAAACATTTAGTTGGACAACGAATAATAAACGACGTTATAAAAAGCGTCAAGGTTCCTGGAGAATGGAAGGCCCTGGTTGTAGACCATCTTGCAATGAGGGTCATTTCATCTTGCTGCAGAATGCATGATATCATGATGGAGGGAGTCACCATCGTCGAAGATCTGCATAAAGGTCGTCAATCTTTGCCTTTAGAAGCGATTTACTTCATCACTCCAACTGAAAAGTCAATTGATCTCATGCTAGACGACTTTAAAGATGCTGCTAATTTAAGGTAATTGAAATTTTGATGTTGTTTACCCAGTGCCCTACCTGCCTAGCTGGTTTACGGCCTAGCTCTTTTCATCGTTATCTTATATTACAGTATTGTGGACCTGTAAAGCTCTTAACCAAAAGGGTTTCCAGCTGTTGGAGTGATCTCAAAAATAATTTTCCCTTATACTAAAGACAAAAGAGGTAGAAAAATAAATAGTTGGTAAGATTCTATTGAAATGATTATAAAGCCATGGCCATGTTATAAGGTAAGAGGGCCAATGCATAATAGCCCATATAAGCAGGCACGCAAAAATCAGGGGATGGCAGCAGGGGCAGCACAATAATTGTCAGTGCAAAACAATAGCAAAATATAAAATTTATTTCAATTTGTCTAGGGCAACAGGGCAGCTACCCCCTTTGCCCCCTTGTTTCTGGCGCCCCTGCATATAAGGAAGTAATAAAGTGTATGGCTGGCAGTTGACTGCATTTCATCAGGCCTGCTTTATTTATAGGTACACATCTGCACATATCTTCTTCACAGAAACATGCCCAGCTAAGTTGTTCGAGAAGCTGGGTAGCCCTAAAAGCTTCTTATCAAGAAAAATCAAAACATTGAAGGAAGTCAACATATCATTCATGCCAGTTGAAGCACAGGTCTTCTCCCTCGATGCTCCACATTCTTTCCGTGAGTTATTTAGTCCTGATGTTAATGATGAGGATCGATTGAAGATGTCAGAGGTGATTGCTGAGCAGCTTGCCACAGTTTGCGCTACTCTTGGGGAATACCCCTCAATACGTTATAGACAAGGCTCCTCCAATGCTCTGGATGTTGCACAGGCCCTATCAAGAAGACTGATTGCCTTTAAAGCTGACGATCCCACCATCGGTGAAGGCTCCAACAAGCAGCATTCTCAGCTTTTGATTCTTGATAGAGGATTTGACTGCATCACTCCACTCCTGCATGAGTTAACATATCAGGCAATGGCATATGACTTGCTTGACATTCAAAATGATATTTACCGATATGAGGAGAAGACAGGCGGAGAGTACCAACAGAAGGAAGTCATTCTTGATGAAAATGATGAAATATGGAAACGGGTCCGACATAATCACATTGCACAGGTATCCAAAGAAATAACCCAGCTATTTAAAGATTTCCAAGATACAAAGAAAGTTGGGATGCCAGGGAAGGAAAAGGAGAAAGTGAACATCAAAGATTTGCATTTGATTATCAAAAAGATGCCACAATACCAGAAGGAACTCAACAAATACAGACTGCATTTGAATCTTGCTGATGATTGCATGTCTCATTATAATAAAGGCCATATTGAAAAGCTTTGCTTTGTGGAGCAAGATTTTGCCACAGGATTTGACAAAGATGGGGAAAAAATACGAGATCCAATGAGAGCTATTGTTCCTGTTCTGCTTGATAAAAATACCTCAGAATATAACAAAATGAGAGTTATAATTCTACTAGCCATTGTCATGCAAGGTTTGAGTGACGAAAACATGTCCAAGCTTATGGAGCATGCAAAGATCTCAGGTGTAGAGAGGGCTGCTTTGCTGAATATGGTACATCTTGGTGTCTCAGTTGTTCAAGATGGCAAGAAAAAACCCCTTCCTCACAGAAAAGTGCGACAAGAAACATCCTATACCACATCTAGGTATGTTCCATATATTAAAGACATCATGGAGGATGCAGCTGATGGGAAGCTGGACGCAAAGCTGTTTCCATTCTTGACAACAAGAGAAACTAGTGGAATGGGTGTGTCAGGTGTCACTTCAGCAAGGCGGGGAAACTTTGGCAATTGGCATAAAGATAAAAATCAAACAGAATCCAGTAGCAGCCCAAGGCTGATTGTATTTATTCTTGGTGGATCATGTTATTCTGAGACAAGGTGTGCTTATGAGGTAACTGAAGCATACAAAGATTCTTCAAAGAACTGGGAATGTACAATTGGCAGCACAGAATTGCTAACCCCAGATAACTTTCTCATTAGACTCAGAAGCCTTTAAAGGTGAGTCCATTAATTCAAAAATTGATTTTTTTGCCTAATGAATGTTTTTCTGCATTATCATTTGCAATAATGCTGCTCTTAATTGATACAGTTAATGGATGCTTATGATAAGTTACCACATACAATTATTTCTAGGGTGATCATCAACTCAAAATAGAACAACTTGAAAAGATATATTAAAACCAAAGCAGAGGAAAAGGTTAGACTGTTAGAAAATGTTATTAAAGTTGGTAAATTTTCATATTTGCAGCAAGTAATCTATGAATCTATATTCTTAATCAAATTCATTTTGCATTTCTGTCACAAGGAATTTATATCATCCATTGAAATATAAATGTTATTAATTTAAGTGTCTAATTCTACGTTCATGTAATATTGAGGATCGTTTTATTGTAACTCTATCATGGTTTAGTAATTGAGATTTAATTATCCTTTACTTTTTCAATGAGACAAAAGTTTTGCCAGTTTTTGGTAATGGATTAAAAGATTGCTATACATTTCTTTCTTAATAATGGCACAATTTCCTTCAAGCAAAGTATGTTTAACATTTAATTATTCCTATAATCTGCTGTGCTGATTGTAAACAAAAGCCATGCTCTTAAGGAATATTGAAATCATGTTAGGTTCATGTGTAATGCAAGAATATTGAGAAACCATGATCTAGCTATCAGAAATTGTTTTGAAGAAAGGATTTGCATCGTTTTCTTTGCTTATTGGGTAGCGGCTGAAATACTGCTCCAAAAATGCATTTATGCATAAATGTTTACAAAACATCAATAGCTCGACGAAAACAGCTTAGAAACTAGCCCAAAATAATGAAACAATCTAAGTAGATATCAGAAACATTCATAACATATTAATTAAGAACACAGCCATGGAATAAGTAGCAATACTTAATAAATATAAACTTTAATAAATTTTATAAGCTAGTTAAGTAGCTTTGTCCACCTCCTCTTCAACGTATAATATAGTCGTTGAATGATTGTTGAGAAATAACGGTTTCGTTATAATTTTTCACCAAAATTATTAAAAGGGTTAATCATTGATAAACATTATAATAATTGATTTATTGTATACTACACAGAAAGCATTTCCCAATGGAATTGACATGAATTGGATGGTGTTCCAAAAAAGTCCTTCATTTCTAACGAACCATCTTGCATTATATTAAGACATTTTGGCCGGCCTTCTTCTATAGACTTGAAGCCACCATAAATGTTGAAGAAATCTTTTGTGAATAATTCCATAAACACGCACGTATGGTTTTCAGCTTTCTAGAAATGCAATATTTAAGTTTATTGATCGAAAAAGAGCTTTGGGTTTGTTGTTAATTACTTGTCTCTGCTGGTTCACGTTTGTCTCTTTCATTTCTATCATACCTTTATTACGACTATCTTATTTAGGCTGTTGGATCATGGGTCTGTCTCTACCAAAAATTGTCCGGTTTCGTCCACCTCGGCTGTCACTGTTGTTATTTTCTGTCCCTACTATATCAGCATTGTACCATTATTCTGGCCGTCTTTGTCATAACGTGACTGTCTCTCTTGTCTTTCGGCTTTGCTGTAGCTGGACCGTTTTAAACAATGATTCCTCATTCGTCTGTCGCTAGAAAACAAATTTTACGTTTTCGTTGTTATGAGCTGTGGTCATATCTTGAGTTGGCTTTGAACAGATCAGAAGTTGGTTTTCCTTGCGGGTACAACTTGGGTATTTAATTATTTTTATTGCATTGCTTTGTCATCTTCAGCTTAGCTGCTAGACTGCGCTAGTTAATCTTAAGATTAAACATTCAAAGAGCATGCATTTTCGTCATGATCTTTCGGCTCTATTCAACAATGGCATAGTTCATAGTTAATTCAGCAATTTAAATTGAGAGAAAATGTTCCGCATCTTACAGGTTAAGGAACCAGTTTGTAGTAAAGTGTAAATGGGGTTTTTAAAACATAAAGCCACTTCCAGTACTCAAAGATATCATAAGAAACATTTTAGCCATCTTTTATAAAGAAGTAAAGAGTACCTACTGTCGTGCAAATGTTGCCATGGTGATCAACTGCTAGATATGCCCCTGCTTTTGCCCCCCATAATGTGAGCATGTCTGCACCAATTGACAACACATGTAGAAGAGCTAGAAGCAGAATGATGTGATATGAGTAGCTATATCAGTTGACTTCATTTCATTTGTAATTGCACATGGCCACTCTCATTCATACATACATAGCTACTCTCATTCATTACTAACCACAATCAAAAATAGCAAAAAAATAGTTGTTGCAATAAAGATAAAGGGAGATCAAGGGTTAGGCCTAGGATATACTGATTATCAGTTGAAACCAAGATGGCCTATCAAATATCGTCGCCTTTATTCTTACTCGCCTTCTAGCTTCAAGTATGACGAGAGTTGATAAATGCAATCGGCATTCTACTCAGATCATTCGAACAAATCATAGTGTTGATGTAGAAAATAATAGAATCTGTTTTCGATGATAATATTCTGTGTTGTGATGATAACAACTAAGGGACTTAATTTATATCCCTGTCGTACCGCACAGCTAACATTGTTAAAGAATGGGTTGGATTATTAGTCTTGTTGCGGACTTTGATATTGAGATTGCGTGATACCATAAGACTGTTTGGAAATTCGACGTGACACAACAAGAAACACTATTAATTAAAAATGTCTCTTCTTCGACAAAACAGTAAAACAAGAAGCTACTGTTTCTTTTATGGAGTGTTTGCTTTTTCATTCAGAGTTTTCTTCAATTGTGTTAAAATTGCTGGGGGATAGGCCAGAGGCTCCACCCTTGTCGTATTTTACTTACTAAAAGGACTACGGCTGTCTTCAGTTCCTTGTACGATACCCCCGTCTCTGATCTCTAGATAGTAGCCATTCTGCGACACAAGTCGACGAGAACGGGTGTATAGTGCAAGTCTGCGCTTGACCTAAAATTATAAAATTTGGTTGAAGTTAGGTAATGACAACTAATTCTTTCTATTGTTCAATATCACTCAATCAATGATATCAATTGTAATTTCAATTTGCAGAAAATATCTCATGATTCTAATTCTAACCCTGAACTACAATTACAGCGCAACTACAATTGCATAGCTCTTCCTACTCGTAATAATGGTCCAACCACAGGGTATAACAATATTTGGTCGGCCTCTCAATGAATCTTTTCTCATCTGTATCAACCTCCTGTTGGTTAATGTCTGGCCTAACGTGATTCCGGTAAGTGATACTTACTGTAATAATCATATTGCATGTAAGGGCCTGTAAGTGCGTAGGCCTAAATGTACTTGACATAACATTTTTCAGCATAAAAGCTTTCAAGACAATTTAAGATTATTCTTCTTGAATGTTTCTTATCAACCTTGCAGTTTGTGTCTAATTTCAGTCTAAATTTTCGTAGTTTTTCTAATGATACTTTATTAAGCAAATAAGAATCAGTAACACTGCAAGACGATTTAAAAATGACTATGTGGGGTATTTTTCCAGCGAATTCTCTCATCTTTAGAGTTTCAACTTTCTTTTGTGGCTTTTATTCTTTTGGTGTAAACCACAATAGAAGTTATCAAAAGGTAGCTACTCAGTTTCACATCAGTTGAATAATTCCTTTTCATGTATTCATTTTGTTTCTTGAATCGCGTTTATGTCATATCATTGTCGGCCAGCTAGATTTTCTTGTAGTTCAATAATACGCAAACGAACCTGTTTCTTGTTGTTTCTAGACTATCAAACGCCAGATGCCAATTTTCAGATGCAAATTTACTGGACACGAAAAAGAAGTGAACTTAAAACAATGTTAGAACTATAAAAATACAATCTAATACCTTACGTTTTGTGAGTCGCGTGATGATTCGGTTTCCATCCTTTTCGATAGTGGATACAAGTTTATTTACAACATCACCCGACGAACTAAAATCATATTCTCATCTTGCTCTGTTGTGACCAAGTGATATTTACAGCTGTTGCTGAGAAAGAATGAGAAGGCTTGAAAATTAACACAGAGCTTATCCAAGGTAATGCAAATTATTCTATTCTCTTTGAAGACGTCTTTAATAATTCAAGCAACCTAAAGTATCTTCAATTTGAAGTTTTTCAGTCTCAAAAATATTGCGACATAATTGTCATCGAATAGCCAAGCGCTTGTTAAAGATGAAGGAATGTTTAAGCCGCTTTTTAGATGCATTTTTTGTAAATGTATCAATTAATATAGTGTTTTAGCACAGCTGCTTTTTATGTACTCAAATTCTCTGACTTTAGAACGCCCCAAGAATAGAAGAGAGCCCCAACTGTGTTGCGTTCTTTACACTGTTTGAAAAATACAACGATGCTTACATTTGCCTTGTGGTATCGATTTCACCTTAATTAATTTCTTTATAGGTTTCAATGATCTTAGTTTTAATATTTCTGGTCATCTTCATCATCTGTATTTCAGGTGATTCATTGTTAGTTCTCGTACTGAAGATTGTTGTTACGTGGTCTCAACAAGAGAAAGCAATTTCAAAAAGAATTTATGCTGATTTGTTATCAGATGTACATTTTCAGCTAGTTTACTGCAGTTAAAAGCTTAGAATTACGATTATTATTCAACTCTTTTTGTGCTGCTCATCGTACAAGTGTTAAATAGATTTTTAATATAAGAATTTAGACCAATAAATTCAATTTTCCAATGTTTTAATCACGTATACCTTTTGCAAAAATTAGTTATTGATGTTCCTATTAATCATTAACCTCTATATCAACTGTTGGCCTCATTCTGATAAATAGCTCAGGTTGAAACAGTTTCGACTTGCTTGCCTTGAATGCTAATTTATTCTTAAAATTAAAAACATCGAGATATGTTGTAGATGAAACCAGTAGTTATTAGAGCGCGAAAACGTTTGTGGGTTTGCTAACGAACAAGCTGGCCTTGTTCATTATTAATGCATATCTGATTAACTAAGACCTTGCTGAAGAAGCCGTATATTTCTTTAATGTTATTTACAGTATTATATTTCAGATCCAACAGTTTCTTGCTGTGATGAAGTTCTTTGAATGTACCCGATAATTTAGAGTTTTCTGAGCCAGGATTCGCTTTGTCAAAGCAAAATGTTTAATGAAGGTAATGGAGATGAAAGGAATCCTTCACTTCACAAGCTGTTTGATTTTCTTCCTAGTTGGTAGGTCTTTCAATTTCAATCATTTTTTTCGTGTGCTTATTTCACTCTGGTTTCAGGAAACTGTCTCGACTCTGTTTTCAAAACTAGGTAGATCTGTATTGTTCCTAGAAACCTCTTTCCATTTCATTATCCGCTTACTCAATGTGGCATTTGTATAGACCATGAATTTGGAATATCGATATTGTCATTTTACAGCTACTTCTGCTCATAAACGCATACGAACTGAATTTGTCCTACACCTTGTTTTTGAGCTGTATATTATATTGAATCTCTACCGCAATTCATTCAATTAGTTCTCTTGTAGCTTCATCAGAAATGCATCCTTCAGAAAGCGAGCAAGGAATTCAAGAAACTCGACCACAGCTCTCGCCTCGCCAGCTTGTTGATAACAATGATTTAGACACACATGCTAATTTAAATCTTATCCAAAATCTTCAACGCATCCCAACTGACAAATTGAAGTCACTGTTGAGGTTTATCGACAAGAACGAAGATGGAGAGCCAGCCAACGAAAGTGATAATAAACAGTCTTCGCAAATCAAGGATGTTACGATAAATGAGGAACCTTCAAACCACGAAGGCAGTGGGTCTCAATCTGAGGACAAAAGTGGAGCGAAAATATCGTTCC
>JAACYV020218309.1:0-21167 GCA_009936425.2 Chrysaora fuscescens | reverse complement strand
CATGGCAAGAAAGAAGTAATGCAGGTACAAGCCAAAGGGCTTGTCTTAAAAGGGAAAACCTATGTTGTAAGATGGGATTGCCCTCGATCTTCGTGAATAGTGGACCGTCTGAAAACATTACGTAATCGCTCTTGAACGTTGTAGAGCAAGGAGTGATGTAATTGTTACACTATATTTAGTCAGTCTGACTTTTATTTTGATGAAAATTTAAAGGCATTTTTTGTTGCTGACCATTTTTGCTCCGAGCTAGCTAAAATATTCAAATCTTTTAATTTTACTGCTTTTAAAATAGAATTGTATTATTACACATCAAACATCGTATGATTTTAATTTTTAATGAATTATGCAACTGCCCCGAAGCGACCAAAGATATTTTGCTTGGATCTTTCTTTTAGTTCTTAATCTTAGTTCCAAATTTTAAGGGTTTTTTCACACATTCTGATTACGGTTGCCTAAGTCAACACACCCGACAAAAGAAAAAACATTTTAACATTTTAACACAAACATTTTATTGTTCAGCTTATGGTCACTATATTTAGCTACTGCATGTTATGTCTCTACCTTATGTGGTTTGGATGTCAAGGAGGAGAGGCACAATGCCTCCGCCAGGTTTGGATAAGTCACGAAGGACCTAGTCTAGATAGGGTTAAAAGATAATCGTTGTTCCTGTTGTATTCAAATGGTCGAATTCAAATCAAAGCAGAAATGCGTGTCTGTCTCTCTCTCAGGGAATGTAATATCTGTAAGTTTTCATCAACTCGATTAAATGTATAGCTTCCATTTAGGGTCGTAGTTGTTTAGCGCAGACAAAATAAATTATATGAATAAACAGTGGGTTTGGTTTCTAAAATTTCTTGTGCAAGAAAAAAGATGTAGCAAGAAGACTTGATGATAGGAATTAACACATTGATGCTTTAAAAAAATAAGGCAACGGACTTTATAGAAAAAGTTGCAGAAAAGGATGAGGAGGCCAGAAATCTCATCATAAAAATTGACAAAAAATAACATTTTCATTTGAATGCGAGTCTTACAAGGCAAGGCTTAATCTATTCAGATGGTGTAACATGACATGAAAATATCAACTGCCGATTGAATGTTCTGAAGTATGGTATAAGTATGTCCCCGGTAGCTACTTAATTAATCTTGATGCTATAGACCATACTTTCGTTGTTTCTATGCCACGTTCAATCCATTTTCAAATGAACATGATGACAACCGCCATCTAAGATATCAGCATGCATCAATCTTTTTTTCTTTTACCTGTCTTCTTCTAATAAGTCAGCATCATCAAATTGGCCATTTTCAGAGGTTTTCTGATCTGCAGAGCAAGATGCAATCAATAATAGAAAAAAAATTGACAATTTTTAATCCACTAAATTATTTCACCTCCATTTAATGACAGGTGTTTTATTTGTATAAACAGTAGGTGCTGTTTTCAAAAATCAAAATGAACTACAATGAGAATAAATATTATGATTTCAAAAAAATGTAAAAATGTATTTGATTGGAACTAAACCAGAAGGGCTGATGACCAGCAATAAAGATTTTTCCAAAAGGATCTGCTTGAAATGTCATACAATTTCAAAATGAAATAAAATATTACTACTAGAAGTAACAAACAGTTAGTTAGTGAGCTAACTCCATTTTCGAATACAAATTTCGACACAAGTTAGGACAGGAAAGTTGCATTTTGATTTCTGACGTGCTCTTGAAGAAAAAGCAAAGATCTTTTTAAATTGAGCGTTATTAGGTGCTGATGGAAAGGATAAGATTTCCCTTTTGTTGTTGCTAATCAGTATTAAATAAATGTTTTGTGTTGCTCAGTTTGTCAAAAGGGAATTCAAAGCTGCATCCCATAAACAGCCATGGTATTAGCTTTGATTTTGCCCTATTTATTGGCTCAATTAGACAGACAAATCATGTTAGCACAATGTTATTTCTTTTGTTATATCATGCAAATTCATGACGCAAAACATTCAAGCGGAAAATAACAATGGATAACAATAAAAATATGCGTAGACCAGGAACAAAACTCGGTCGCGCAAGAAAGAAATGCAAATGTATCGGAATGTTTCACCGAAGATCACTTGCTGCAATTGAAACCTTAGATTTATCATTTTTTTTTGGTTTTTGCAATTTAGAAACAACTATTGTTCCCCATTGCCCAATGTTCTTCGGCAAATGAGTCCGCGTTCAGAAGCCGTCTGTTTGCATTATACGTGCTGCCAATTGATCAATAATATACTTCTTCTTTTCAGCAACAGCAAAAACAATTGCTTTTTAGCTACAAGCATTGGATGTTAAACTACAGTTGATTTAAAAGCAAAAAAAACTTACTTATCGAAGTGTAGGGAATCATGCAATATCACGAACTCATCGACAAGAAACGTTAAAAAAAATAGTAATTTTTTATTATTTATAATAGCATTAAATATTTTGCTTTTAAACAATTCATGGCTTACTAGGCTTGTCATTTTCATGAATCAGTTCTATAAACTCATCTTGTGATGGCATCTGCATTCTGCCAGCAAGGCGCTCAAGTACAGCCTTAGGGAAAAAAAATCTTAATACCGGCATGATCAAACAATATAGCAACCATCATATACAAAATGTAAGGCATGCGACGCGATAAATGGACAAAAATAGCAGACGATTGATTATTAATATCAATACTATAGCCTCGATTATCATAGTCTTTACAGTGTAATACCTAATCAACAGACATATTCTTAGCCTATGTCGAAAAACACAATAAAAGTTGCCTTTTGCAAACTTTCAAAAAACGATCAACAGGTGTGGGCTACGTATAGGAATTTACTAGTGGTTGCTATAGCATGATCATATCCTAATTACCTGGCCCTCTTCTGAGAGCTGAATGTTTTCACTGTCTTCTCCATACATTTCGAAATCTGCCAAAGACAAAAGGAAGGATAAAATTATATTCAACTGTGAAAAAGCGGCAAATTAATGACTTCTGCATGAAATTATTTATAAATGAAATTTTCATTTCATTTCATTTTAACTTTCTTAGACAATCCTCATAATTTACACCGATTTCAGGTAGTCATGTCAAAATCAACTATTACATAAATACAGTACACTAAAGGCAGTAATTTTTCGCCGAAATCTAGAGAGAGAGAGAGGTTGAGTCTTTGACATAACTATATAAAGAATTTCAAAGATTGACCCATTCTTAAGCAAAATATTCTTGCCGGAAGATATTGTTAGCAATGTAATCTGATGCTGGTAGCTGAGCTTCGTGGTTTCAGATATTTTGTGGAGAGAATTGATCAAATAATTAAGGGGCCATTTCCCTTTTGCCGTTCATATGATCGATAGTTCTCTAATAGCGAGCCACCTGAGATGCCTTATTAATATGCCGACGAATCAAAAGGGCGTTTTGTAACGATCCTGGCTGCACAGCATTGCGGCTTGGTGAGACACTCTATAGAGCATTTGAACCGTCTTTATAGGAAAATACCGTTTGAAGTACTTTAACATTTCGATAGCTACATATAGAGACTTTCTTTACCATAGTGGACAAACGAGTGGACAGGAAAATTTAATGAAAGAACCAACACTGCGACACTAGCACGGAAAAATCTGCCCAATGCCTGTAGGGGGCTTCAAATCTAGAAACACTTGAATGAATGGTATCAATTTGAACAAACTAACCTTAATGAATGCAAAACTCTCATGCAATATCTCACCTAGCAGACATATGAGGGCCGACAACTGTAGATGATGGTGCCACCATAGTTCAAATACTGGGAATAGCTACTAGACAAGGGGCAAGAATGTGTCGAGTTTTGTTTATTTGCCTGAACTATTTTATCCCATCAAACTTGATATACTGAATCTAAATCTACTTCATCTTTTCCCTCCCCTTCAAATATCATATGAGCAGCTAAAATTGGCGATATTATTTGCTGCGTGACCTCAAAATGTCACATCACACTCACAGATAGTATTATTCCACCAGGATTGCATTAAAAGGGATGTTTTAGCTGCTCATGTCATAGGTTGAGATATCAGTATAAAAATACGAAAATTGTCTTGAGTCAGCAACGGTTGCTGATGCTAAGACTTGATATAAAAATTTAAATCAACAAATGATAATGAAATGACCTTCTTCATCTTCTTCATACTCTTCATCAGGGTCTGGATGGTTCTTTTGGCATTCAGCAATATCGTTGTATATCTTGTCCACTAAAAATTGATAAAAGATATTGAAAAGTAATAATTGTTTTGTTATCAATAATTACCTATTTATCGTCAATAATACCTTACCCATTAAACTGTTAATGTCATTGTTAGTTGAATGTGGGAGGACAACGAGAAGGGTGTGAGAATATTTAGTATATGCATGTTAAATTCTAAGTAAACTATCAACCATCCATCCTAAAAACGAATTGTTCAGGGATTGTATGGTTGCTTTTTTTGACAGCCACAAAATAATTTGAACAAACACATTTTTTCAGAATATGAATAAAAAGTAACAAACAATAGATTTAAACTCATTCAATGGTCTGTCATGTGGTCGCAATGTCTCTGACATAGGTTTATGTTTAAAGAGGCTAGTACACATACATGTTGCCAAATCCTCTGGAACAAATCGTACTTCTGAAATTTCATTATCTGCTTGATTTAAAGTGCTACCTAAAAGGAAATAGCATATCCTAACATTTGATTCTTGGAATAGATGCCTTGTTACTAGAAGTTTTAGAATAAAAGTAAAACCATGCAACAAAACTTAGGGTAACACAATAACCATGCACACACACCTTAAGCAATCAGAATCTGGTCTGAGGCCAGCAAAACACATGTTGTACATTAAATTATACATATATTTTTTTATTATTTGAAAAAGTTTGTTATAAACAGCCTTAGAATCTCCACACTAAAAAAAATTAAATTTGTTTTAAAAATTATGATTTGAAAGTTAAAAATAAAAGTGTTTTGACACAGAATTATTAAATCAACTATTACATTCCCGAAATGATTTAATCCAACATGATCTCATAAGTCACCTGTCACTGTAATATCAGATTTATTAGTGAGATTTATGACACTTATGGCAAAGAATAATAACAATTACTACACAAGACACATGCTATAGCAATTCAAGCCACAGACATTAGAAATGGGCAGTACTAAAGGTAGAATGGTCTAACATTAATAATATTAAAGGACTTAAATAAATTTACCTGGAAGAACAGCATCAACGAGGCAGAAAACACACTCATGTGGAAAACTTGAAATATCTCTGCAAATCCCATGCATTGATATTAATGGGTATTCCAGTGAAAAGCCATCACTGCTTTCATTTTTTTGCCACCTCAGAGTACTAGCATAAAACAGCATAAAATCATTTATTTAAAAAGCAAACTTATCTGCAAAAAAGAATTTATTTAAAAGAATTCAATTTGGAAATTGCAACCAGAAGTGCATTTAGTTGATTAACACCTAGGTCAGGGTGCCCAAAATCTCACAGAAAATCCAGTTGTGTTGGCAGGACCAAATATTGGCAATAAATTTCAAATTCTTCATATTGCTGTGTTTGTTGCATTGGGGTGTTTCACCTTAAGCATAACGCTGGATCCAACAAGCATCTTCATCAGAACATGTGCATCAGAACATGTACATATCCTTTGGCAACATGGTCAGCCTAATCACCCTGGCTGCTCTTGATTCTTAGGTGTTGTGAGTCTCTGGCAACCTAATCACTGTAGCTTAAATTCTCATCAGCATTTTTAGTTTGGTGGATTTCTTGAAATCCAGTTACTCTCATTGCAGTAGTTTTTCTAAATGCTCTACCCTTAGAGTGAGGTACCTCTTTATTGTATCTCTCCCTAGATTTTTTGTGCCTTATCTCTATTTCAGTTTTGGGCATGATGCAACTGTGGCAACCATGGTCACTCTTCCTCTTCTTCTTCTTCTTCAGGGGTTTCGGCCCAAACATGCAAATTCTTTCTCCAAGAATCCTGATCCATTGTCATTCTTCTCATTCAACCATTTTTTCATCTTTTCTGTCTGATCAATATAGCTTTTCTAAATTCACTTGGTTTCTTTGCATGATAGAACTTTGGAAATCTTATTACCCCCATCAGCAAAGCTGCTCTAAGCTATCAACTATATTTCATCCTAGCTCTTTTGATCTCTCTAGTAAGTGATCTGTTTATATTGATTGCCATGGTCCTATCATGCTGCTAGAATACCTTTGTCTTTGATAAGCAGCATTAGCGGCAAATATGAGTGGATCATTGTCAGCAGTCATCAAATCACAGCACAGGTCGACTGCTCAAGCTGCAGTTCATTGTACTATTGCAATGTTCAATTCTTCTTTTTGAACAATGAGTAATTCCTTATGATTTATTCCTTCTCTGGATTGCAAAATCTATTAATATCAATGCATTTATAATGGAAGGTGAATTGATACAAGTAAAATGGTAGAGACTTAACCCTTTGAAAATGGTGGGAACTTGCACTATCCTACAGTCCTAGTAGTGCACCTCCCTTGAAATATAACTTGTATATTCCTAACCCTCACCCTATCCATATCCCAGTCTGGAAAGTATGGCCTTTTCGACGAGATCTCGGGTGTGCACAGCGAAAATTTCAAGTGTGCAAGTGTGCACTTAAATTTTTGTCAACTTCAAGTGTGCACATACGTTTTCAACTTTTCCTTCATTGGGTTTTTCTGGATTTTCAGAGGGACTAAAACAGTAAAAGTTGATGAAAAAAGCCGCTGAATAATATTGAATTTATTTGGGTTGCAGGGGGTCGCAGGAGCCAGTTTGTAAGTCTGTGTTGCGCATTGCACGATTTGCCAATTGTTTCCCGACCACGCCCTTTCAATGGCGCCAGTTTGGGCCACGCCCTTATTGAATGTGTGCAGTGTCGATATGAGAAAAATATCTCGGGTGTGCACTTGCCCAACTTTCCAGACTGGTCCATATCCCTAACCCTACCCCTATCCCTATCCATATCCATATCCCTAACCCTTCTCTAATCCTAACCCTAGCCCTAATATGTTGAAATAGCTGTCGATTATATTTCAAGGGAGGTCCACTTCTAGGATGGCACCCCAGGACCAACCCTTCTATAATGTGATGGCTATGGTTGGGCTGTCTTTCTTCTTGATAATGAATAAATGATAATCAAATCAAAAATTGGAACAGTTTAAACTTGTAGGTCTGGCCTACAAAGCGCCAGGATGGAAACTCGCAGCTCGCAGCTTTGATAACTGTTCCTCGCATGCATTTTTCCTTAGTCCAATGCCAATATGCCATTATATAAACTTACTCTTCCATAATGAAAAGGGTGCCATCTCCACAACATTGCTGCCCAAAGAAAACTTTTACATTATTCTGTTTTAATATTACACCATCATTTGGAATTTCCACTGCATTAATAGTGACCATATTTATACACGAAAATATTCTACACTCGATGTGACCATGCGTTGTGATGTACCAACGTTAAGAAAAGAGACAAGGGCCTAAAACAGGGCCTAATAAATATTCTCAGCTTGAAACTGAGGCTATGGAATAACAAGCAAGAAGCAACAATATCTCAAGATGGCTGCACGTAGCAACGGTATAGGAAGTGTTGATGATAAAGCTGATATGGTGAACTTTCTATCTAAAGTTGATGAAATTGGTGAGGAAAATCTTAATCTAATTTATTTAATCAATGATCCTAATTTTACCGAGTACGATTCATGAATTTTAATTCAAGTAATACTGGGAAGAATCTTGTCCTAAGGCCTAGTAGTACTAGTACTAGTACTAGTGTAAAACGTTGTGTGATCGAATAATCTAAACATAACGTCCTACTGGGTTAAACTTATAGAATCAGGCGATGTGAACAAATGGATCACAAACTTCTTATCGAAATAAGCAGTGCGTGGTATTTCATGATGAAAGATCAGAGTAATGGCTTGTGAATAGTGGTGTTGGTGGATGTAACTCATATGTGGATAGTGGTCGGGGTGCTGGATTTCTGGATTTCATGTGCGGTTATCCCAGCTGTAGTCTTCAAAATCATGAACCACAAGCTGATAGCCCAACTCATCTGCCCCTCCTTTCAAGGCCGGTAAATGAGTATCCAGGGTGTTCATTTCCAAATATCAGTCTGGGGCACAAGCTGCACGTCCAAATACACATAAGCGGCATAGCTGCCACAAATGCCAACCTGCTTTAAAAAATACTTTTGCTTCTTGCTTGCAGTTCACTCGGGTGACTACAAGGCTCAGTGTTTTGATAAAATTTAGTGGTAAGAAACAAGAATTGAGACAAGAAACACATCAAGCATTAAACAACAAGATCTCAGAACAACTTAAATAGAACAGAATAAATCTAACAAAAAAAATGTGTTCACAGCATGGCTCTCAGCGGAAGTAATCAATCCGGAGATTAAGCCGCAAACTGAACTAAATGTCAATCAATGCAACATGAGTCATAATCATGATAATAACTGAATCATTTTTCCTGACACTCCTACGACGAATGTTCCATTGATAAGTCCAAATAAATAAGGAATTAAACAATATTTCAAAAGTCAACTCCCATCTCGGATTGCAATTCTTCAAATTTCGGTTCTGCAATTCCTTTTGTCAATATTTCAGCAATTTGTTTATCTGTAGAACAATAATCAAGTTGAACATCTTTCTTTTCAATCGCTTCTCTGATATAATGGTACTTTATATCGATGTGTTTGGTTTGCGAATGCCATTTAGGATTTCTAGAAAGTGCTATTGCTCCTAAATTGTCCTCGTATACCATAGTTGGCTCTGATTGATGAAAACCAATACTCTGAAGTAATCACCTCAACCAAACTGCTTCTTCAACTGCCGAGCACAAAGCTACATACTCAGCCTCAGTTGAAGAAAGTGCAGCAACAGATTGCTTTTTGGTTCTCCAAGACACTATACCACCAGCTATTTTGAATAAATAACGGGATGTAGACTTCCTTGTTGTAACATCACCTCCCCAATCAGCATCACTGTAACCATAAAGATCAATATTATCATCATTTGAGAATTGATACTTTAAACAATAATTTACTGTGCCTTTGATATATCGATTCCTTCCCCGTGTTCTTTGCTTGGGTTTGACATGAATTGCGATAAAATTCCCACGGCTGCAGCAAGATCAGGTTGAGTTGAAGTAGTCGCATAAGTAAGACATCCTATTGCCATTTGATAAAGCTGGATGTTAAAAGGCTTTTCATTTTCTTGTAGCTTAACATATCTTTTCCCAGCCTCTAACGGTGTGGATACTGGCTTGCAATTCTCCATGTGAAATCTTTTCAAGATTCCTTCCAAGAACTTTGTTTGTTTGATGGAGAGTGTTTTTGGTTTCTCTGTCTCTTTGAATAGACATACCCAAATATAATGAAGTTCTCCTTGATCAATAATTTCAAACCTTTGATTCAATGACTTCTTTTCACTATTCATCATGTTCATGTTGTTGGAAACAAGAAGAATATCATTGACATACAATGCAAAAACAGCAAAGTTGATTTGATCATTGCTTGTTTTAACTGACTTGATATAAAGACATTGATCAGCATTGCTACATTTGTACCCATTTAATTTCAGAAAAGAATAAATAGCAGCATTTCAGCAGCATGCAGCCTGCTTAAGACCATAAATGCCTTTGTTCCATTTACAAACATGATTTGGTCGCTAACTATCAATATAGCCACTAGGTAGTTTCATATAGACTTCTGTGTCCAAATTTCCTTGTAAAAATGCAGTTTTCACGTCCATTTGATGAACTTCTAAATCACAACTGTTAGCCAAAGCAAGCAAAATCAAATTTAGTTATATCTGATAACTGGAGAAAACTCCATAAACTCCATACTTCTTGATAGTTGATACCTTCAGCTTGCGAGTATCCTTGTGCTACCAAGCGTGATTTAGAACGATCAAGAGATCCATCACCATTTCTCTTACTTTACAAACCCATTTACTGCCAACAATGTTCTTCCCTTTCGGCAAAGGAACCAAATCCCAAGTTTTTTTTGCAATCAAAGAAGCATATTCTGCATTAGTAGCTTCCTTCCAATGAAGAGAATGCTCTCCATTCCATGCTTGATCTTTATTCTTGGGTTCATCTATTTCAGTGGTAAGAATAGCAGCATTAAAACAATTTTCGTTTTCTCCATTTTGCTCAATCAGTCTCGCTGGAGGTCTTCTAACTCTAGCACCTTGCAAGTCGTCAACTTCTCTTATGAAGTTTTCTTCGTATGTTGCTCCCACTGGCAAAATATTCTCTTCAACTTCACCATCAACAAGTTGATTCTCATTTTCTCCATTGTGGTTATTTTCATTAATTTCTTCATTCACATCAGTTTCAGAATCATCACTGAATTCAAAATGAGCAGGAAAAATATCCAATTCTGAGGATATATTGTTAACAATGTTATGAAAACTCTTCTCGGCAAAAATAACATCTCGGCTGCGAAAATATCGCTTCGTTTTAATGTCATACAGTTTACACCCTTTGGTTCCCTATATTGCTTGTTTTGATTTTGCATCAAATTTCGTACCATCTGCAATAGCTATGTACATTACCCAAACATCCAAATACTTTTAGAGTTGAAACATCGGGTTTGGATTAAACCAGGATTCATACGGTGTCATGCCATTCACTGCAACAGTTGGACTGCGATTTCGCGAATATACCGCAGTATTCACATTTTCTGCCCAAAAGGATGATGGAAATTTTGCGTGATGTAACATGGAGCGAGCTGTTTCAACCACAGTTCTATCTTGGTTCTATTCATTCGCTCAGAAACCCCATTTTATTATGGATTAAACGGAACAGTTTTCTGGTGCGAAATTCCCTTATCCTTTAAATATTCTGAAAAGGCTTTTGAGCAGTATTCTCCTCCTTTATCGGTGCGTAATATTTTTACCATTTTCCAAGTTATATTACTTACAGCATTCACAAACTCTTTGAATTTCTCTAGCACTTCATTCTTTTGTTTCATGAAGTAAACATGAGTATTACCAGACAAATCATCAATGAAAGTCACAAAGTACTTCTGATTTTTCATGTGATTCCACATTGATTGGTCCACAAACATCACTGTGAACTACTTCGAGAATCTCTGTTGCTCTTGTAGCTACTCCTTTTGGAAATGAATTGCGATGTTGTTTATCCATAAGACAGCCTTGACGCACTTGCTCTTCTTCTTTGGACAAACTGCAATCTAAACCATCAACCATTTCATGTTTTGCTAATTTTTGCAAATTATCTGCCCAAAGATGACCATAACGACAATGCCACATGGATAATGAATTATCTTTTTCACCAGACGTTCCAAAATAGGAAGTGTGAACTGGTTCAGAGTTGAGTTTGTATAACTTTCCATGCTTTCGTCCAATGCTACGAGGCTTATCATCAATGTAAATTCTGCAAAACTGACCTTTGAATTCAACAGCTGCACCTTTGTCAGTAATTGATGGTAATGACAATAGCTTGGTTTGAATTTTCGGAACAAAAAGAACGTAATTAAGAGTAATATTCACCTTCTGTGTTCCATCGAATATTGGTAGATATACTTTTCCTTTTCCGTAGGATAAAAGTGTACAGTTGTCAGCAAGTTTGATTTTTACTTGATTTCCAAATTTCACATATTCCGTCATTCTTTTCTTGTCAGGTGTCATATCTTGTGACGCTCCCAAGTCTATCCACCAATCATTTGCTTTTGCGTTGAAACCACCTGTGATAAATTCTATTTCCGGATTTTTCACTTCCTCCTCTGGCATCTTTTCAACTCTGTATGCAACTTCTTGGCGTGACTGCTTCGCATCTGCCTTTTTCTTGAAACAATCTTTCGCAATATGCCCTTTCTTTTTACAGTAATGACGTTTAAATTTCTTGATTTCAGAACTTTTCTTTCTTCAGTTAATCTTTTACTAAGTGAAGCTTCGTGGCTCTCTTTTACTGCCTCTCCACTTCCGCTTTGAATTTTTTCAAACTCGTGGATTAAGCGATCACGGAAATTGTCCCATTTAAGTTTCTCCTCTGCAATCGTTTCCAACACTGTTATTAGATAGTAATATTCCTCTGGAAGACTGCTAATCAAGACGATAACCAAATCTTTCTCAGCCACAGCGTCGTCGATCGACTGACCAAGTGTTCTGCGAGAGTTTTGATATAATTCTTGTGATTTAACATATTCGTCCCTTTTTGCATTACACACCAGCGCCAAAGCCTGATTCTCTCTCGTTTTGAATTTTCGTTGCTCATCCTGTGAAGCTTCTGCAACCAGGGGCGCAAATGAGGGGGTGAGGGGGTGTGGGGGGGGGGGGGTTGTAATACCTTGTCCAATAGCTATTTTATAGTGGTAAAGTCGGTCCTGATCCGGCTCTTAACTTAACCGGCTCTAACCGGAGTTATACCATCGCGCTGCGCGCTGTATCACACCCAAAAAGTTGGTCCTGATTCTGCTCCTAACTAGATCAGTGCTCTTATGTTACCGCGCTGTACTGCATAGGAAGAACCAATTACCGAACAAAGTCCGGGCACAGAATCGGTCCCTATCAACCCAGCATACATTTCTGCATAATCTAATCAACGTTACCTAACTCATGCAGCAGTTTTGATAACGACAAAAAAGGACCTCACTGCAAAATTTTTCATCCAAACTAAACAGCGAAGACACTGCCACTGATGTACAAAAATCCATCGACGGTATGTATCCTATTTTGTTATGAAATCAGCTTCGATTTTTTTCGTGTGGAAAGAAGCCAATAGCTAAGCCATTCGAAACTTCGTCGATACGCACGTGAAGTGTTGAGCTATACGTATTTTTTTATCATAAGAAACTGAATATAAGAAACTCGACTCTCGGATCGCCAAAAATAGAGAAACTCCAGTACTGGGAAAATATAAGTTAAGAAACTATTTTGATAATGTACATACTTTTACTTTATTTTAGCTTCTTTCCTGTATAATATTACTCTGAAAGCAGGCCCCATTGAGTAAAGGCTAAACATTGGAAAGGCTTCAAAACACTCTTTTTAATTTTCACGAGGTCATAGGAAGTGAACAAGAAAACTGTTGTAGATCCTTTAAGAAATTCGCCGTAAGAAACAGAAAACCTGGTAATTTTAAGAAATTTTCAGCACTGGCCCAAATTTTTAGCTTTTTATAAAAAAATACTTGCAAAAATACGTGGTTAGCTACGTGTTATATTAATTAACAGAAAGAAATATATTATATATTTTAATTTTCCCAACGTTTCCTTGTTAATTTGCAGTCTTTATTATTTGTTCAGCTCGCTCTTTTCAAAAGTGCCAAAAGCAAATTTGTTGAAGAATTATCAACATCAACATCATCAACAGCGGAAAATGCGAATGAATCGGATGGAAATTCAGAATCTCCAGGACCATGTGAAGGAAAGGTATCTATATAAAATCTCCCTTCATTTCTCTTCACCCTTCAAAAATTAACAATTAAAATTCTTGGCCCCTAGAGTCCACGCCCTTAATGACAGGATTTGTCCTTTTTTAATCCTCTGAAAAACACTGAAACGATGATCAATTTCTGTTGTAGACGTTTTCTCCATATCATAAAAGAAATGTGGTTGATACTTTTTCTGAAATAGTAGAGGAGCCTGCAAGCAAGCAAGAGAAACGACCAAGACTGGTACCTCACTTAAATGTTTAATGTGAATTTTTTATTTTTCCTTTTGATATTTATCATCTATTTATATAAAAGTTTTTAGATACTCAATGTTAGAATGGTACTGGACATTGATGATGATCTTCAAATACGATTCAGGATACTAAAAGCAGGTTTCTTATCAATGTTCTCTAACGTTACTGATATAAATGAGTAGGTTTTATGTTTTTATTACAGGGTTCGTCCAAGCAGGCAGTTTGTGACGCAGAGCAACAAGAGGATACTCCAATAGATTCCATCTGTGACGCAGAGCAAGAAGTAGGTACTCAAAAAGACGCAGATCAAGAAGAAGACACTCAAAAAGGTTCCAACTCTGATGTTGAGCCAGAAGAGGATGCTCAAATTTCTTGGATTTCCTGTGTTTGAAGGTTAAAGTATTTATGTTTCTATGTGAGAGGATCGTCCAGAAAGCTTCGGTAACCGATGCTCCACAGCCTAGTGTTCTTTTGGAAGAGTTGATCAGTGCGACCGAAAAGGTAAAGGCAACGTCATCTGCTCTTCTAATAGATGCAAAGAAAAGCCTTAACCAGCTGCAAGAAATCAATCCAACGCCTGGTGTATCCAAAGAAAAATATTTCATGCCCATCAGTAAAGATCCTTGCAGTAGACGTAAAATTCTTTCAGACGAAGACAGAGAATTCATGATCAATTTAGGGCCATTCCAACCCAAACTTGGGTCGTATCCTCGAAATAACGAGATCCCTCAATCCAAGCAATGCAGGTTCTCTTCGGAGTGGTACCACAAATTTCCCCATCTAGATTATTCCGTTGTCAAGGACGCTGCGTTCTGTTTCGTCTGTCAGCTATTTCCGACAGGAGTTGGTCATGAAACGACTAATAATGCTTGGACAGAGGAAGGCGTCCGTCAGTGGCATAAAATGAAAGGCAGAGGCAAGTCCAAGCAGGGAAAGTTGTCAAGCCACTTCGCAAGCAACAGCCATAAAGCTTCGTTAGACGCATTAGTTGCGTTTCAACACAATTTTCAACACATCGAAAAAATTATGGATAAAGAACAGATGAAAATTTGCATCGAAGCAGAAGCGGAGAAGCAAAGAAATCGAGAAGCTATCAAAATTCTGATAGATATTGTACGTGTCCTTGCCCGTCAAGGTTTGTCTTTCCGGGGTCATGGGTCTGAGAGTGATGCGAATGGTATTTCCATCAGCTGGTTCTCTTAGTTGCAAGACACTCGCCAGCGCTGAAACGTTGGTTAGGTGGAGCTGAAAAACGTCCGCAACGTGCAACGTATCTAAACTGGCATTCGCAGAATGAAGAACGAAGAATGAAGCCCAAAAAAGAACAGATAAGTCTAACACAAAAAACGTGTTCACAGCGTGACTCTCAGCCGAAGTAATTAATACGGTGATTAAGCAGCAAACTGAACTAAATGTCAATCAATGCAACATGGGTCATAATCACGATAATAACTGATATCATTTTTCCTGACATGTTTGACGCATGTTGGTTCCTGTACTACATCAGTCACATCCCAAACAGTCATAGAGCAAAGCATTCCATTAGACACATGCAAATAAATTAATATCTTGCTGATGCACGCACACTGAAAAAGGACTTGAATAAACTAGCCATATAAAATTATCAAAATAATTCTAAGTATCATCACAAGAAGCCAAACTCCTGTCCACTATAACTACACACTACATGGACATACCCTACAACATACTAATAGTGTTACACAGAAGGCAAATTTACCACATGAAATTTGCAGATTGGCGATCCACATCTGAAAGAATAAGCCTGAAGAACACTAATTAGGCTGTAGAGTATGCAACTACAGTGTGGGACCCATATACCAAGATGTATATAAATCAGCTTGAGATCGGGCTTTAGATGGTACACTGTGGGGCTGTATGATATGTTCAGAAACGCTACCACAACACATCAGGTGCGACACAGATGTTGTATCAAATGGCCTGGCATTGCCTCATCATAGGAGAGAAGACATTCAGCTGTGCAGATTTTTGAAGCTTTTTAAAAAACATAAATCAGTTCACAACCTTCCAGATATCAAGACACTTTGTGAAATATTCAGCCTTGATTGGTTTTTTCAATTCTACTTTCTTTATTCTATTTAAATGTGTTCTTTTGCTGTTGTTTATATTGTGTTTTATGCCGAGCGTTCTCAATCGCTGCTGCTATTTTACAAAAACGGTAGGGACATCCTTTCATGTAGGAATCTTTCATCCCCTACAATTTCTTCTGGCACCTGCTTTTATAGGCACCATTTCTTGTAGCAAATGCAACATTTTCTATATTGGTGAGATATCCCAGCAAATAAATATAAGATTTTGTCAACACATGAAAGATGTAGAAACAAGACCTATTTCAGCGACACACACATGACCCTGGTAGTAATATCTCCAAACACTTTAATCCAACTAACCATCAACCAAGGACATGTGTGTTCTAGATCTAACTTTAGCCCCTCGCCAATAGCAGTAAAAGGAATATTTTGGATAAAAAGATCATTTTCAATCTCAAAATATTTTCACTTTAATGTGTACTTTTTTTTCTCTTTTGCCCAGCCCCGCTTTTCCCTCTTTGTAGTTTTAATTTTCTTCTTTTTGTTTTTGCACATGTTACTGCTTGGCTGATGAATGACTTAGTTTGAATAGATTTACACCATTGCAGTATTAAGTGCTTGGTTTGAGGGGCAGGGTCCCTAATTGATATTGATCCAAACCTTCCCCCCAATGGTGACTCTGTTGTTAATTATTTTGGCTGGCACCTCTGTGATGAACAAAGAAAACAATTTATTTTTTTAAATTCTATTTTGTACTTTAATAGATACTTTGATCAAAGACATGGCTTCTGGGGATTCGGAATTGGAAAGGAAGGCCTTTGAGAAGGCTGACAAATTTCTAGAAGGTGATGCTAAGACACCTAGCAGTTCTTCCTGTGGATTTGATAAATCGGTCATAACCAAATACTCTAAAGCGAATATAAACACCAGGAAGTCTGATAAGGTAACTTTTGCTTTTCATTTGCATCCAATATTTCATTGTCTTATTTAAAGTTATTATTATTATTATCATTATTATCATATTTTAACAGGTTTGTTTCTTTCAGAATATTTTCATTTCTGCTATTAATGACCTATTGTACATGTAGTTATACATACAAACGTAATACTTAATAAAAATTTAATAATACATGAATTATACATCATATATAAAAATCAGCAAGAAATCAGTTTAAAATATACAATTTGATACAAATCTAAAAGTCCATAGAGAGTAAGAGACAAGACTAAAAAATAAAATTGTCCAAGTTTCGTTTGAAGCTTGACATGGATTCTCAAATTGAATTATTGCAATGAGAAAAGCGTTTGGAATGTTTTAGGACATCATAATGTCGTAGCGTCGTTTTAATCAGTGATTGATGACAAGACGCCCAACCAGGATATGTTATTTGTAATTTTGATAGCAACACATATCATCGCATCAGACTAGTACATAACTATAACCAAACTAATTTTCCAAGATACGTTATCTATTTCAAATTATGATTGCTTACAAATATTATTCACAGGAAATCAGCAAAAAAAAACCTCATGAATCAGATCAAGGAAATAGGATACAACGAATTTTGAAATTTGAATAACGGGTGATCACTCAATGTTAAAGAACTTGCAACGATCTGCAAGGAGCTTTCAAAGGTGAATTTTCACCAGTCACAGGGTTGTCCGAAATAGAAATTACTTGAGGGATGTGTGCACTGTTCATAAACATGGTTGATGCTGCTGTTGATGCTCTTTCCCTTGAACTTTTTTAAAACCGAGCAGTAAATTGGGGAATTTTGTACCTTGGAACAATGCCTTACAACTGCACCATCAAGCTGACTTCTGCAACACCAAGAATTTTTTACTGCTGTGGGATTTACGTTATGAGGTCAAGTCAGCGCTTTGATAGGATCTACCGGTTTCTGTATTTTTGTACGAGGTTTTATTTCTTTGTGATACATGGTTATTTTTAGTTGGTAATTATGCATGTTCAATTTATTTTTATTTCAGGATAGTCTGTCTTTTACTGAGGAATCTATATCACCAGGTAGCTAGCTAAGTAATTTTTGCTTCTATAATATGTCTACTAATTATATTTGATCGTCATTTGAAAAGACACTCATTGGCATCTAATGAAACAGCTAGTAAGATTTTACAATCTGTAAAAAGTGTGGACTTAACCACAACAGAATATAATTTTGGAATGTTGTTATTGTACAAAGGGAATTCACCCCAGAGTTCAGAAGCTTGGAGGGATATCATCATAGTTTCGGGGGATGTTCAATAGCACGGTGGGATATCTTCATGTGGTCGGAGAATGTTCAGATTGGGGCATATCACCAGAAGCCGGAGAATGTTCAGTACCTTGGAGGGATAGCATCATGTTTCCAGAGTGATATCATCATAGTTTTGGAGGATCAATAACTCCACAGATATTATCATAGTTTTGGAGATTATTCAATAATTCGAAGGAATAGGGTTATCATCATGTTGTCGGAGGCATGGCATCAATACACCGAAGGATGTTCGGGGTAGTATTATTGATGTAGTGTATGCACTGCGTCACTCAATGGGATCAAAATAAAGATATGCGTTCTGTATTCCCAAGCCTTTGTCAAGGGATTCTGCAGTTCATCCCCAGGTCAGCATTAAGCCATGGATACAACTTGCACGAGCCATATATGTTTTAGATAATTCGGATGTACTGCTTGATATTAATGTTTGAGGTTATGAAATAAATATCGTTAAAGGTTAGCCTACTTTTGGCATTAATAACTGCCGTAACTTTCAGTGTTAAAAATTGATCTAACTATTGCATTTTAAAGGAATTGACTTTTATTGAAAATCATAACGACACATCGCAGTTGCGATCATACTCCGATCTATGTTTTACTTGATAGATGAATTTTTAAAAAGAATTGAAGAGGATTCTACAGAAAGGCAAAGAAAACATGCTTCTGATAAACGAGAAGCCAACGAATTGAAAGAACGTGGAAACAAAGCTTTTAAAAGAGGAGATTACGATATTGCTCTTAAATGTTATTCCAATGCAATACATGTCGTGAAAGATAACACAGTGTATTATACAAATAGAGCACAGGTATGCACTTGAGTTTTATTTGAAGCAGGTTAATCACTTGAAGTCTTGAGAGATCTTTGCAATATGAAAAAAGAAAACAAGCACTGCTATTCCGTTAGCATCTTATAAAGTTTTGACGTCATGAAGTAAGTTTCAACAATGTTTTGGCATTCTTATGTAATTAAAGCTGTTTTGTTAATTTTGTTAATTTTTTCTACAGGCTTACATAAAGTTAAAAATGTATGAAGAAGCTTTGGTTGATTGCATCACTGCTCAGAACGTATGTTCATTTGAGCGTTTTTTTACTTACCTATGTTATGTATTATTTTACGATTTTTATCTCTCTCTTAAATTCTTCATGCATATCTTCGAAGATTTGAAAAATCCTATATGCCTTGCTGCGATACGATTGGCGATTAATTTCTTGGATTTGATGCACCGATCAGCCTTTATCTACTCAATTCTTCATCCGTGCAAATGTAGCACGGAGTTAGCTATAAACGAGATGCTAGGAATATGATACGATGCAAGAGCTCGTGTCCTATTAGAATCGAGACCGGGAATAGCGGAATACTCATTCTATTTTCAGATTTTAAAATGTTTATGAATCAGCATATTGAAGGTTACCCGGCACTTTTGTAGAAATTTGAATATCCACGAAATATAATATTCATTGTTCTTTAAGCTGAGTATAGTAATCATCATAGTAATTACTATAACAAGTAATGCTATTGGTTAACTTGTTCAGAATAGACACTTTGCTTCCCTCAGGGAGCTGTTAGACTAAATAGATAAAATAAAATTGTGAGATTTGAATAAAAGTGTCTCTGTTTGTGCTTGAACATAAAAGCAATACTTCGCTTGAATTTCCTTTAAAATTCTGTTGGAAATTCGAGCTTCTTGGAAAAAATTATCCGTTTCCCAACCACTGTCAATTTTACTAGTAAAACAGGTCTTGAGCTATTTCCTCTCGTGCAATGGTTCAATTTATGAACCAAACCAGAAGAAAGCAGGAAATTCCAGTACCAAGAGTTTTATATTTCCAGAGGCCATTTGATAAACACATATGGCCAACATTGATAAAACAATTTTAAAATAAGTATGCAGCTACTTCTATGCCTGATATGCAGTATATCTTGCTTTCTTTCCTCTGTATTTCTCGTAGACATTGCTCCATTCATAAGCTATATATACACCCCTTAAACTAACGACCTTGTTTTATACATTATTTTTTACCTCAGAATCAGATTCAATTACTAAAATTTGGTCTAGATGCATATTTTTATGCTCCTGGTGTTCATTATTTTATTCTTAGACTTATAAGGGATTTGGCCGCGGCTACTTTAAGGGAAGAAACATTCGCGGGAAGAATTTGTCGCGTTTTTCACATTTTTGCCCTGAAATCGCGAAAGTTTGATCCGCAACACTTCCTGAAATCAGATTCGCGAAAGTTTATTCTCGCGAAATATCCAGCGTTTAAATTTCGCAAAAGTTTTTTTCCAATACCCAGGATTCCCAGAAGATAGACGGTCAGAATACCCAAGCTATTGATTCTTTTGAGAACTTTGATGACGAATGGTTGTATTTAACGAATTTTGATATTATTTTTCGTTGCTTTGATGGTGTTATATGCAATGAAAATGGAAGGTAACCTCAATTGAAAAGAAGTGCTTTTCGTGCCAAATTCATGATTCTTACTAAAACGCAAAAGTTTAGCCTCGCGAAATATCATATTTAACTTTCAGAAGGCTGATAGACTGTCGATCTCCTTATTTTCGTAATATCCAGAGTATTAGGTTAAGAAATGTGAAAATTTGTATCCACATAAAGTTTTTGGTGCTGAATCAACATCTTGGGTAAAAGTAATACTTTGCAGAATTTCCATTCTTTTCTAGAACGAGGTTATTAGTTTAAGTAGTAAATTTTCATTTTCTGAATTCGATTTATTTTTTAGCTTGACAAGAAATGTGTCAAGGCCTACGTACACCAAGGCAAATCGTTACAAAATTTGGACAGATTTAGCGAGGTAAGATATTTTACGCATCCATGTATGATTTGAATGCGTTTATTTCATAACTAACTTAAGTCTTATTGACATATATAAACCTGTGAATCTGTTAAGCTTGTAATTATCCAAAATTCATAATAAAAGGACCTAATTATTACTACTTCTCTTCGGCCAAAACGCTTCCCGTCAGCTTTACGTTTAACCATTTTAATGTTTTTCTGCCTTGTTTCTCCTTCTAGTCCCAGATTTAGGGAGACAGGTTAGATTTAACGATATTTCTTTAGAGACAAGAATCAAGAATCAAAGAATCAATCGATATCAACTTTAGATATATAAATGAGGACTGTATTTAGA
>JAACYV020218087.1:0-20246 GCA_009936425.2 Chrysaora fuscescens | reverse complement strand
CCTTTGTACGTTAAATTTACCAAAAAAACAGGATTCCAACTTTTGGTTGGTTGGACGAAAGTCGAAACTACCGGTTTTGGGACAAGCATCGTCAGCGACAAATCACGTTAAAGTTGAATGCAAAAAAACAGTGGAAATTTGTCCTAAAAAACAACCGTTTTTTGGGACAAAGGTGATGACGAATTTCTTAGTCAACTACCAGTTTTTGGACAAAGGTAGAACTACGTACCCAGTGTGACATGTTCGCCCTTGGATGACGACTGGATGGCGGTCTAGTCTCATGAAAATGGGATGTTAAAGAACCTAGAGGGAAAACGGAACATAAATAACTTCAGTGCCAAAACAGTGGTCAGCTTGGTGTACAAGTCTCTTAAATTGTTTCTGCGTAGATGAGATCTCAAAAGCATTAACTACACATTAGCCAGTAATGAATGGGAATGCTGGAAAACCAAATAGAAACATAATGTCCCAAACACTCTGCACCAATGCAGACTGTCATGCCAGGTATAAAGGGAAAGGATGGTGGTGATGGTCAGGGAGTGTTGCATCAATTAATGTCGACCCATCAGGGATGCAACATATTGGTGATAATGTTATCTACTGAAAGACCGATACAAAAAGTCGTACAGCTTTGAGAAATGATATCCAGTATAGAGTATTTGATATACAAAGAAAAGAGATGCCAGAAAACAAAAGGATAAAGACCATTACAAGTAAATAAGGACAGTCAGTAACTGTCTGTAGTATACATGAAAGGCGTTGGGCGTGTATGTAAGTGATGCACTATTCCTCGATCTTTCCAAGCATCTGGCCCTCGATCTGGCAAAACGTTAATGAAGCATGAAGTTTGAGCCCACTCTTGAACTCGATACTTTGCGCCAAGAGCAATGACTTATATTGCATATGATTTTTCAACGCCACGCTTAAAACATGGGAAATTTATCGAAAGGATTCTGAATCGTAAAAAGACATAATAGAGCCATTGCTTGGACTTGCAAATGCAAATACCGAGTTCTTTTATGGAATCGTAGCAATCGTAGTGGTGTATCAATTTAGCTTTAAAAACCTCTTACTAGAGCTTTTATCAGCGAGTTTATCATCCTGAATTTCTATTGGTGCGAGAAAACGTTTTCGCAGCAGACCAGGTTTTTGTATGTTTGATTATGATTCCCAGTTTGACCAAACTTGTGTTACATTTCATAAATTGAGCTGGATTAAGGTGGTAGCTGCTTATACTCAAACTGGGTTTCATGGAATAAATCTAGCCATTGCTCTAAAAATAGCTCTAAATAAGCACTTTTATCAGTTCAAAACGGATCTCGAAAATATCGTCTTACATGAATCAATTTATATATTATTTAAGGAGTTATTACTTGTAACTTAGTTTATTAACTTTCATTGCCTCTTCTGGGGTATATATTAAGACTGTCGATGAAGTGTCATGCAATCAAACGTGTACAGCTTCGTTGGGTTTATAAACTGAAACGATATTCCACTGCAGATCTTATCAAAAAGGAAACAACACGCAAACAATACTTTTGTAAAAAGATGTTTCTTTGTGTGCTTTTAGAAATTATTTTTTATCAGTCGGTTTCTTTTAACGACACCTCAGAGCTTTATAGCAAAGATCCTGATGCAGAACAGCACACAATCTAGCAGATATTAGAACGCAATATTTATGTTTCTCTTGGCAGCTGAGACCTACTCATTCTGCGCTGTCTTCAACTTCTATTCTGACTGATAAGATAATTTGTTGCTACATTTAAAATATAGCTGAAAATGCCAAGAAAAACAATCTTTTTGGTGTTTTGGATAGCTGTGCTTATCACTGATACTGATCCATACGTCCTTAGACCAGGAAAGAGGTCCGACTGCTCGAGCATGAAAAATGGGTGCTTTAAACTGCTTCTGAAATCATTGCTTTGTGTGAATGGTAAGATGCTGAGTAAATTTTCAAATGACTGTAGTGGTTTGCAAGACTTCTGGAGGCAGAACAAGCGCAATAAACTTCACAAAAATCGAATTTTTTTTCACTGGCTCTTCAAAAGTTCGGTCGCACCTGAGACAGAATCAATGTTGCTTTTACAAAAATATAACGGTAGGAGAGTTATAAACCGTCAAATGATGAAAGACAGTGACAACAAACTGTACACTAGAAGTAAAAGTTTACTAGCCAGCGAGAAGAAATATGCATGTCAGAATAGACATACACGTTCTTAGAGACTTAAAAAGGTGTGCTACTCAATTAGTGAAATATAGACACTGTTATATTCATAATATACATAAACTAGAGGAGCCAGCTGTAGGTATGTTGACGCTCAATGTATTTATATTGTGAGGATTGCAAGTAGCTATATATTTTGGTGGTTGTTTGGCTAAAGTATGTTTGCATGCCAGTCACCGTTACAGGAAATCTTTAATGGCATTTATTCCACTGTCAGACTTTCCCAAAAATGCTTTGCCATATTGTTTCGTTAGTTAATGAAAGCGCTCTAAGCAAGCAATTGTTATTTGATATGCTGAAACATGTCAATACTAAAAAAGCTTTCCAATACCTCCCAAAGTGAGCGCCCCCCAAACAAAACAAACCGTTTTTCCCTTGCAAATGTGTGGTTCAAGGGAATCATCGCAGAAATTGCTTCAATACTTTCAAATGAATTCATATTTTAGAGCTTGCAGAATTAATTTTGATATTGAATTTAAATTGAATATTCAATTGGATGCCTTGAATTTCAAGAAAAATAACATAATCAATAATTATCTATGAGAGCTATTACTATCTATCTCGTTATCCTATACTAGAAATTTGTTAGTTTTCATTGTATGCATTCTGTAGTTTCATTTACCATTTGGAGGCATCTGTAATTTTTGTTTTTGTCTTTTTTTTTCATTTTTATTTTCTTCTTTCAGGGATTTTTTTAGCTTGATTTCTCTTCCCGGTTTCGGAGGCCTATTTCTTCCGAATTCCCTCCTTTTGATTGAATTGAAAGTTCTTGGTGGAAAACTTGCTTCTTCATCAACTGTTCGTTTACCCTTTGCAGTTCTTGCTTCATCCTTTCCGAATTCCGCTTCCGAATTGTAGTGATCCTGGGTGAACAGCTCATTTTCCAATTCCCTGCCTACTTTAGGAAAGAAACCAGCCTCTTCAGACTTTCTCGTTTCTCTGGTCACATGCTTTATATTTCTAACAGACAGACTTTCTTGATTGGCTGGTGCTTCAACTGGAAGATTTCCGCCAAAAATTGGTGGAAGGAGGCTAGGAGTTGCTTCTTTCCTGGCCTGTCTCTTTCTCTTCACGCAAGCTGATCTTCCCCCTAAGTAACGTTGATTATCGTTTGACGCCATATGTCTCATTGATTTTGATTGTAGTGAGCTGAGAATATTTTCGGCTTTCTTGGCGTGATCAGTGCTCAGACGAATGTCTCCGCCACCCGATACTCCTGTTCTGCGTCCTTGTGGAGGGAATTGTATTCCATCACACGGCCATATAGTTACCGAAAGGAAAACCACAGCGACCAGTACCTCCAATGGTTTTGCAAATATCGGCATCGTTGGCTTCAATATGAAATGTTCCATCTGAACTAGAGATGCTTTCGTATGAGCTTATCTCTTCTGCAATTATCCTATTTATATCATCGAACTATTTAAGGAGAGTGGAACCAAGATTAGAAAGTAACAATTAGATAAAACAAATTCATATCCTTTCGAAAGACATTTTGTAAAGAATAAATTGATAAGGTAAGACGGCTGTGTAATCAAACAACTATTAAATAACAAATCAATAATATATTAAACGATTTCGTTTTGCAAACATCCTAGTTAGCACGTCCAGTTCTATTGCTTGTTCGCGATGCATTACAAATAACAAATTCAATTTGCCATTGCCAAAAGAAGGCTTTTGTGCAAAGAAAATTTCGGTTTTGCTGAGCAAAAAAATACAAGCTGTTACATGTGCGTCCCACCTAGTTGCGTTGGTCAAATTTTCTTTGTATCACAAACAATACCGAAACCGTCAGGGAGTTAAAAAATTGCAATATCTTTGAAACGACGGAAGGAAACTTGAGCGGTTTCAGCAGGGCATATATGAACAGCTAAAATCCCTTTTAAATTACATGTAGAATAATTCCAAAGCATAAGATAAATATATAGTATGAGATAGCACGTAAAAAATAAACAATTTGGTTAGAATCTGCGCATTGTATCCTTTCAACAGAGGATTTGATAACAGACAGAGCACGGAGAGGCACGTGATTATTTTGTTTTGTTTGAATGGTACATATGCCGAGAAAGCCCTTAACCAACTTTTAGCTATCATGGAGCTGTCACAGTAAAAAAAACTAAAACTAATTGAACTACTAACTGAAAATTAATTGCGTTGGAATTAAAAATTAAGTAAATTTATTACCTTAACTAGCCAAAAGCAAATGTACAGTATATAAAACTGGTGAATGAAAAACAAAATTGATTAAAAATTCAATCGATCAATTGATAACAATGAAAACGTGTAAATGTTAACGATAATTAAATGGTATGATCAAGAGATATCATTAATTTGTATATTTAATTTTTAAAGTTCTTTCCCTGATGTTAAAAGCATTATACAGAATTTGGCTTCTATCTCAAGACACTCAACTTCCTCTTGAGACAATATAGGTCTCTCATTAGTTCGTCGTTGTACCATGATGCCTCTTAATAAATTTCTCATTTAGTAGAAACTCTATGTTATAGGCCTTGACCCATTCGTTTCCCAACATGCCCAGTCCGAAGCCTGTTTTACCTAACCTCCAAGCCACACGCTTTTTGAGAAGCCCTGGCCCTGAAGCACTATGATAACACAATCGGACTTTAAGCTTGACTTAAAATGAGCTGAAGAAAGAATATTCTTATCGTATCATTTCTTCTTATTTCTAACATATTATTTATATTTCCTTGTTTAGTGTCATAATTGTCTTGCCGATTTTGTTGTACTTTAGTTTACCTCAGCATAAAAAGGGGTTAAATTGATACTTTGGTGATGAAGGCCAGTCTCTTTGGTAGGGGGGCTTACACAGGTTGCGGGCTTAGACATTTTTGGTTCCCTGGTTGCGAAAATCATGTGGCGGTTATCGGGTACGGGTCACGGTTTATGCTGCTTTTCCTGAGTTCTGGTACACCCCAAAGCCCCTTCATCGAGCGCCGAATGTGTGGCTAATGATTCTACTGTATACTGTATGTTCCCAATGAGAGTAGTAGAAGGGACAAGTTTGAAAAGCATGCATGGGCGTAGGAGACAAGGGGGCAGTGCTACAGCCCCCCTCCCAACGTTGGAAAAAATTGCGAAAATCGGTCATATTCGGGCAGTAAATTAGCCTAGAGTTGGGGAAAATTATGATAAACAATTGATTTTTTATTGGGCAGCCCCCCTAAATTTCACCTTCCCCTACGCCTATGATAGCATTTCTGAGTTAAGCAGGACTTCTATCTTTTTACCTCTATCTTTCAGATGAGTTTGATTGAGGCTTCTCGTAAGCTAGTTTGATAACAGTAGACAACATAGAATACGAGCACACCCTTCCATAATGTTCAACATTGGTGATTCCTTTCCGAAATTGAATCGCTTGACATACAGTAAAAACCCGCGTAGTTATAATCACCTCCATTTTTCAAGCACAGCTTAGTAAAGGTTATTAAACCTAGAGTCTAAAATTGCAAACTAAATAAGCTTAAGGTGCTTGAGCTACTCACAAGGTCCATAAATTACTTTCTTTTGAACACCAACAATGTCTTATATCTTTACTGTTAGTCTTTAATGAACATTGTAAATCTTTTACCAAAATTCTAAGATAATTTTAACCTAAAGGTTTTAGAAAAGATGGTACTTATATGCGGGTTTTTACTGTACAATATATGTGCATTTGAACGATATTGGCCCATTAAGGGATTGGAGGAAAATTTAGATTCGAAATTATTGAGATAGAATTCATAGTAGTACAGTAGATAAACATTTGGTGGAAACACGTTTTGAAGCTTGTTTTGAAATTCTTAGCTTAAATTTTCTTATATTTCAAGTTATTTTGCACGGACTTCTTGAACGTTATCGGGAAAATTACCAACTTAGTAATTAATTTAACTTAGTTGGGAATGAATGAGCAAATGAATGAATGTCGGATTGAATGAAGGAATTGTTTTTTATCTGTGATGCTATAAATGAATGACATGATATAGGGAATTAGATTGGCTGGGAATGTAACGTAACGAATAGATTAAATTAATGATTGTAAGTGAATGAATTGAAGACTGTGAGTACGAACAGGCCGAGTTATCGATTGGAAATCGATAAAATTCAACTATAGGTTTGTTCTACAGAAATACCTGCTTTTTCAGATAGCTTTTGGCTCATTCCTTTAGAATGATAAAATTTGTCCAGCTGCGAAAACAAAGTACATCAAACCTGAATTTCATTCATAGATTTCTAGGTGAAATTCGGTTTTGCCCGTATACCTAACTACAAACATACAAAATTAAAAATACCTTTAATATCAAGGAATACACCTTTATTACGTTGCATTCTTTTAACTTTATCTTCCCTGTTGGTCATATGCGTAGCTTGCTGATTAGGATTACCGTTTTTCATTCGATGCTACGAAGTGATCCTTATTGATGGGAGATTTCCGTGCAAGGCCGTTTATAGCGGGTTGCCCCCCCCAGAAATTTTCAAAATTAAGTAATTTCTAATGTAATTTTTATCGACCCTGAGTCTTTCTTCTAAATTTTCTGCGTACGGCCTTGGCCTCGTTCCGCGTGAAATTTCCTCCAGAAATATCCGTGAAATTTCCTCTTTCAAAGATACAAAATGGCAACAGTGTAGAGAATGACGAATCCCTTACCGCTGAGAGTCAAACACTTGTGTGGCTTTACTTTTTTTATACAGAGTCTATTATAATTATTTTTTTCACTGCACAAAACAGCAATATCAGAAAATTTTGATAAGAAAGTTGTAATGGATAGAGTTGGACGAGGAAGACAGCAAGCCAGTTGAAAGCACGAACTAAGAACTTATGAATAGTTGATTCTCGAACTCAGTTCCCTTTTTGTTGCATTAGTTATATCTATGGTTATGGTTATATCACAGAATCTCTATATTCTGTTGTTGTATGCTAGTAGATTTGTGCTGTCTTAGTGAATAGGTTGCTTTTGGGGGGCTATTTATCGTATTAAATTGCGCAAATGTCCTCTTGTGCTGTATCTTAGCTGCTGTTTGTTGCTTTGCTTGTGATATTCCAAAATATATCAGAAAAATGTCCAGAAAAACGTCTTTGGTAAAACCATCATTATTAGCGTAAAACTTTTCAAACAAATCACCTTGCTATGCAGATGACGTCGTCAATTTGCCAACACAGAAGTGAGGCTGCGCTTTTATTTTTTATATATTTAAAATGGCGGATATTGTTGGTAGTCGTTGTGATTTTGAAGGCCATACAGGCACCATCAGATTTCATGGAAATGTGTCATCATCAACGGGTATGTACTTTTTCTGTCGTGTTAAATCAAAGTTATAACTATTTCATAGGTTAGATAGTTAGCTAGATAGATAAGTAAAGAGAGTCCCTTTTAATGAGAGAAACTACCCAGGCAGGCCCTCATGACTGACTATACCCTGTCTCTTCAAACCCCTAACTACCCCTAAATTTGTCATTTCTCTTTTGCTAACATGCTTATACTTTTTTCAGTACACTAATCTGGAATATAATTCAATCGATTACTTCTTTCCATCTTCGACTTTTTTTTTGGAAGAAGACGTCTTACATCCTTGTAAAATCTCTTTTCCTGAAAAACTGGGCCATTTTTGAAAGCATTTAAAGCCATGGCAATTTCTTTGTGTTTGATAACAATATATTAAATTATCACTTGTTGATGTTTGATACTTTTTTCACTCTAGGTGTCTGGTTTGGAGTTGAGTGGGACGAGAAAAGAGGCAAACACAATGGGACCCTTGAAGGAATATTTTATTTTGAATGCAGGTACATATACAGACATTTTTTAGCTCCTTGGAAATTTATTGACTTCTGGTAGCTAACATCCAGCCTTGAAGAGATAATATAGGGCAGAGTTTTTGCCAGCTGAACCTTAGCTAAGTATTCCCGGTTAAAGACAGCTGTGTAGTAGATCTGTTGGAGAAATTAAGCATGGAAAGCTGTCTGCTATTCCAGGCAGAGAACTACAAGCCT
Source organism: Chrysaora fuscescens (assembly GCA_009936425.2). Lineage (NCBI taxonomy): Eukaryota > Metazoa > Cnidaria > Scyphozoa > Semaeostomeae > Pelagiidae > Chrysaora > Chrysaora fuscescens. The sequence goes on along the minus strand of JAACYV020218087.1, from coordinate 12,039 downwards.
TTTTGTAAAGGAACAAATAATAGAATTTATCATTTTGATCCATCTCCAGAGAGTCAGATGTTTTTCATTTGTATGTCTCAGAATCCTTGTCTAAGGTTTTAACTTCAGGTCATCATGACACTTATTAGCTGAGTTTATCTACAACATTCAGAATGTTCACCCATATTCATTATGGCGATAGTCTTGCTTGATTGTAGCACTTTGAGACAAGGGGATGTTAATTTTTCTATAAGACAGACTTATAAAAAAACAAGGCAACAAGGAATTGTTTATTCAAACAGTAAGTTCTTTGCAAGTCAAGCTGAGTAAGGGTATATCGATTCTGTGGTAGCAGCTCTGACACATCTGCAATTGAACTGGTGAGATAGAAGATGCGAAAAAAGCCTGCTTTTTAACCCTAGTCATTTTAACAGCATTTCAAGATTCTAAGAAAAAAATATGCAAAAATGTGGTTTTTAGCTGCAGTTAGTATATTAAATAGCTGGTATGCTTTTGAAATGTTATTTTTGTGAAAACATTGCTGCTTTCATTTCAGAGAGCAACATGGATCATTTGTTAGACCACACAAGGTTTGTCTTGGTATAAATATCATTCAGGCACTAGAGAAGAGGTATGGAACTGGATGTGACAACCTTTTAGAGGCTGACATGTTTGTACTTGGAGAGAATAAGCAAAAAACTGCTGTTGAAATGGTTGGTTTCGAGAAAGTCTACGAGAAGCAAAGGTTTGTCTATCCTGTGCAAGTCATAGAGAACTAAGTTTTAACAAAGTATATTCATATAACTGTATTAGATGATTACTCTCATCATAATTTGGAAGATTCATACTTTGACAGCTTGTGAAAAATCTTATGAATTTTCAGAAACACCAAACTGCCTTTAACATTATCAGTATCTTAAATATGAAATGGGTATGGGCGGTATGGGCCACAATAAAGATTCCTGCTGCAGTGCTTTTCTTTACAATACAATATTGAGATTGCCCCTGTTTAATTTATATACCAGGAAGTGCATAAAAGCTTGTGATTTTTTAGGCAATATCAGAATCTACATAAAGCTGGCTTTATTGGAATGTGTATCAGCAGTGTTGGTGCAGCTGGGGAACTGGAGAATATGGCACCAAGTAGGAACTATTTCCCTAAACATTTGTTTTAACATTTAGCCCTGCTTTACAAAGGGACACTAGTAAGAGAGTGTTACTGTTATGTGTAGCCTATAAAAAGAAAGAAAAACAATGTCAATCTTAATTTTTATAGGAGAACTAAAGCAAATATTAAAAAAGTGATATTGCAAAATAAAACTTTCCAAGGCATTAGAAGCAGTTTTATTCTTTTCACAGATATTCGGGACTTGGATGTTTCAAGAAACTTATTTACTTGCTGGTCTCAAATTGCAGATATTGCAAGACAACTCAATAACCTTCAAATTCTAAATCTCAGGTACTTATTCAAATGCTGCTTGCCTCCTATTCTTTAACAATCTTTACGAAACAAGGTGGTTTTGATTTTCTGTAAATGGTTTCCTTCCTTTATGCCTATCAAAGCTCTTTCAATGCATACAAACCCTCCAAAGAGTCCACTTTAGCTTCGGATAAATCGTTATCACCCTTAAAACTTCAAGTGATCAAGATTCAAAGGTAATGCAATATCTTTTTTCTTAGCGGAAACAAGCTAAAGTTTCCTGATAGCCTGGGAAGTTATTGTCCTGCATTTAAATCAGTTAAAACTCTTTTTGCAAACAGAATGGAGCTCAGATGGAAAAAGGTGATTAATCTTTTCTATTTTTCTACCTATTGTAAATTTTCCTTTTTTTAGCATAGTGGGACAAAACTTATTGCATGATTATGTAGAACCAATTAACTAGCATGCCAGCGCTGGCCACAAAATAAATAAAAGGGTGTTTATTATTCACTGATTAATAAGGGTGAATCATAGAGATTTCCTCTTCTTATCACTTAGTGACATCAACAGTAGCTTTTGCTTGTAAGAGTATTCACTTTATAATAATACATAGTGTGTGCCTTTTACTTTTACTAAACTTAGCAATTTATTCGATTTGATATCTTATCTTGGGACTAAATTGGAGTATTTTCGGTGGTGTTTTTTATCTCAATGGGAAGATGTATTTTGAGACAACTGGTGGCGTTTCTTTTAATGTAATGTATACTTCTATTGTTGTGAATTTCTGTCCTAGTTTGAACTAAATGGCAGCTGCATTGTATTTGTATGCTGTAGTTGAAGTTGTTTTCATTTGTCATAAAGAATGTCTGTAGGATTTAGTATGTCGAGATTCTCTATTTAGTGAATCTATGAGTTGCTTCTGCATAGCGAACACCTACAGTCTTTCCATATGCTGTCAGTTTTTAGAGGGATTTAGGGACAGGGTTCAGCATTCGGTAAAGATTTGCCACTATATGTTAGATAACATCCTTCCTCGCCCGCATTTGATAGCGCGAAACGTTTTAGTCAGGCATTTTTTGATGTGGCCTTTCATAACCCTCGGACACGTTTATCGTTTTCACAGGTATCTAACATCCTCTTCACTGCTGCGAATTTAACGGAGCTGCATGTTTGCTTCAATCATATACAGCATATTGAAAGCAGGTAATTATTAATAAGGGTCTTTAAGGATTTTTGATACTTCTCCGCAATCCGGGGTCGATTTCACTTAGCCTATACTCACAGATTGATACGGTAGTTGAATGATTTAAGTTGAATTTAGAAGTGTAGGTATAAGAATGTTGCTATTCAACAAATTCGAAGGTCAGATGATACTGGCGAAAATGTTAAATTACTTGTAGTTACTGTTGTGACTCTAATTTTGAATTCGAACAAAATACCAAATTATTACCTTTCAAGAATTAAAAAGTTCTTAGGTGAAATAAATATGAAACTCCATTGAAATATATTTGAGTTTTTATCAGTTTTATTCAACGTATTTAAAACGCTTCAAACATCCAAAGACTCATAATAATAACAACCATGATGATAATATGATTTCTAAATTCTTTAAATATAGAAGTTTGTGCATAGCAAATTTGTTGCTTTGCTGTTCATCTTAGCAATGTTCTTTGCTAATGGTGTGACGGTAGTTTCGCTATAAAAAGTTTTCTGGATTTTTTCGCGGTGTGTTGTAGATGAGCATCTTGCAGCTGCATAATTTATGAGCAGAAATCTGCCAAATATTTACTTTTTTGCAAAAAAATACCCACAAAACGTCGCAAACAGACGTTCTAGCCGAGTTTAGTTTATCTAACTTGTCTGCTTTTAATATCGTACGACTTGATTGGCATTTGGCATACAAAGAGCGTGGCTTTTTTTATTAAATACACGAATGTACACAGCTCTGCAGGCCATGGAAGCTATAGCTTTTAACTGCAAGATTTTTGACTTCATTCGTCTTCACTCGAAAATTCAAGAGCCAATGTTCCTTAGCAGCTATGAAAAGTCTTTAAAAGAAGAACTTGTCACTGTAAAATGCTCAGCTGTAATTCTAAATCATTATTTTTAAGGAATAGACGTAGAGAGCATGTTAATTGTGCTCAACGCTAATGCTTAACTCCCCGGCTTCTCTTGTATCAAGTATAACGTATTTCGGACTTCGTTATCGTTTTAAAAGGATTTTTTTATCCTTTCTCCCCAGTGCAGAGTAAAATGAATGCGGGGTATGATTGATAGGGACTGAGGAGGAGAAATTTTTATTGAAAAAATTAGCGGATTTTCGTATTGGTTCGTCAAAAGTAGAAGTATTTGGGTATTTCAATACCCCCTTTTACCCCCCCCCCCCACCAAGCTTCATAGTTTCTGGTGTATATAGACTACCTTATGAGTTTCATTATTTGTAGATTAATATATGTTTCTTATTATGAGTTTGGAGTTACACTAAAATCAATTTGATTTGTTAAAAACCCATTTTTGCTCCTTATAATTAACCATAAACTTATTTCAGGCTATAGATTTGGAGAGCTCTCATCGTTTTTAGAATCACGCCTACGACCTGCAATCTCCGTTTTTCTTTTCTTAGCTTATTAGAAAATACAAAACAATTGAGGCTTCTCAATTTAGAAGGGAATAAGATAGAGAATTGGAATGAAATACTCAAACTGTCAACATTGGAGAAGTAAGTGTTACAAAGCATCTCAGCTTCTACTATTTATTAAGATATGCAAAGTTATTAATTATTGTTAATTAGGATGCTATTGCGAAGAAGATGTTATTCGATCCATAATTATTTCCACCTTACTTTCATTTGTAATTTTTTTTCATTTAGTCGCACTTTCATTTGTTAATTATTTGAATCTACCTCAACCAAAGCCATCGTAAATCTTACTCAGTTGTTACACCGCTGCCTATTTTTGATGCAAATTTGAGTAGGCCAAGCTGCCATATTAAGTTGACGAAATGAGTTGCATCATTCATTACCATCTTGCCCCCTCCTCCGGTTTTAAGATTGACAGAAGCTGTGTGGGTGTATTTGCCTTGTACACAATATTACATAATCTTGAACTCCGAGCAGGAGGTGATTTTAGCTCAAACCAGTTTTTTGACCAGTCCATGTTAGCATAACTGTCGGTTGGAATGTTTTGCGGTTTGATTGTCCTTGTTACTCAAATTGAGATTCGTGAACATTTAATTTTGTACAATTTACAATTCATCAGATTTTCTGAAAAGATGCATTCTGGCAAAAAATGGACCGACGTGTTCACTTGAAATTAATAATAAATCAAATGTTTGAATCGACTTAGTGACAAAATGACATCCTTAGCTGACTTGTAAAGAAATGTTTTCTTTGTTTTTTTTAGCCTAGAAACACTCATTCTAAATGATAACTTGATATCCAAAATAGAGTTTCCTCAGCCAGGTGAAATTAAATTTTTGTAAGCTAAATTTACCATCTTTTGTCATCTACGTCAGTTTATTTTATTTCTAAATTTCTCACAGCGTTTCGAGCGCATATTCATTATCAAGTAGATTCTAAAAAGTTGAGAAGATGAAGATAAGGTCTTTCAAAATATGGTACTATCTTTGACACCCTTTTGAGTTTTTGTAGTACATAAAGCACACTTTAGTCTTAATTTGTGGACATATTTGTTTATTAATTGTTGTTTGTCGTCGTTTGTTGATTTTACGTTTTTTCAAGATGTTTCACAAAATGTTGGGTTTCATTCGCTGCAAGCAATCTCGCTAAATAACAACAACATTTCACAGGTAAACATCCTTTTTTATTGTTGTTCATATACGTCAAATCTTAAAAAATTCCATTGCAAATAAAGCTGGAAAGATTCTTGAAAATCTTGATTCAAAATCATTATTTTGATATCTTGATTCGAAGTCATTTTTTGATAACTTGATCGAAAATCATTCTTTGATATCTTGTTTCAAAATTATTCTTTGATATCTTTATTTGAAATCATTATTTGATGTATTAATTCAGAATTATCTTTATTCAGAATTATTCTTTGATATCTTGATTCAAAATAATTTTTGCTATCTTGATTCAAAAATTAGTTTTGATATCTTTGCTATAGATTTATTTTAGATTTTGCAATAGATTAAATCAGTTTTTCAAATCTTGATTCAAAATCATTCTTGGATATCTTGATTCAAAATAATTCTTTGATATCTTGATTTAAAATTATGTTTGCTATAGATTTTATTTTAGATTTTGCTATAGATTAAATCATTTTTTCATATCTTGATTCAAAATCATTCTTTTATAAATTGATTCGAAATCAGTTTTTGACATCTTGATTCAAAATCATGCTTCGATATCTTGATTCAAAGCTATTCTTTGATATTTTGAATCATTCTGTAAGCTAAAACAAGCAAATCTGCCGTTAAGGAAATGATTTTTAAACAAGAAAGGAAATGCCTGAATAAGGTTACACTTGGAAACGAAGGGTGTACTGCAGTTGCGCGTCAAAGGGTCTATGGCCTCTGGGAAAAACTACTTTGGAGACCCTTCAGTACATTGAAAGAAAACGGTTTGGTTTACCACAATCCGTCTCTTTGCGATATTAGTCACAATAATCAACTTGCCCAAACCAAGGCTCAAGCAAAAATGTGAGAAACTTTATTAACCGAATTCACTCTTTTTCTTCCGCAGTGGTGCAGTGTCAACAATTTGGCGAATCTTGTTTCTCTTAACAGCGTTAGATTTAAAGCCAACCCTATTTGTGAAGGTGAGTGAGATTGTCAGTCCTCAGTTATAATTTTTTGTGGTTTATTATTTCTAGGTTCAACATAAGTGAATGTAAGGGCAACGAAACTACCTCTTAATACTCAGAATTTGTTTATTTAATTCTGTGAAAGCATGCTATCTCAAACGCTTTTTCATTTTTTCAAATTTTTTCCTCTTGTGATTCCTTGATAACTTCAATTTCATTGCATAAAATCGAAACGATTCCCAAAAAGGGCACCTCTACTCCCTTGCCGTCCTTAAAAAATGAAAACGCTAAGAGGGGAACCTGTCTCCTTTCCTGCTTACCTTGGGCGGATTTTCTCGAAAATGACAACTAATTCAAATTTAACTAAATTCTTAGAAAGCTCAACCGGATACCCAGTGGCGCCAAAAAGGGGGCAAAGGGACAATCTGCCACCGGGCTTCACCCTTAAAGGGGCCTTAAATTTCGACAAAGACATTTTTTGCTTCAAGTTGTTTTATCAATAGAAGCGATGTCAACAAATTAACCTAAATGTTCAGAAAACTTTACATCTGCCACGACAAATTTACAAGGTATACATATTGCTATAACATTTTAAAGTGCATTTCTGCTCAAAAAGTGGAGATTGCAATAATATATGTTCAGATGTGATTTTTATAGGATTTCACTATCATCTGTTGTTTTCTAGTTTTGTTATGATGATATCTTGCAATTTTTATGATTTTTAAGACTTCTCTCATTGTTTCCTACACGGTTTGGTTTGCTTAAGCACTGGTTATCATATTAAAATCGATAAAAATATGGGCGTGGTCACAAAAACCACACCCTTTTCCTCACATTGCCCCTGGAACCCCCTTGTCAAATCAAATTAAATTAAATTTAGAAATCATCACTGTATATATTTCTATATATTACTAAAGATTTAAATCACGTTTTAATCAGAATTGAATTCCACAACACAAACAGACATTAGCCACAAACTCAAACAGTAGCAGCCTCTTTCTCAGTTAATGCTGGTGGTGACCACGGTGATCCTTCTTGCTTGCATTTAAGTATGGACGGTAGCGAGGCTAGAAAATAGCGCAGTAGTATTTCTTACAATTTGCACTGATAAAATCACTAATTTTTTTTATGTCATTCAATTTCTGAAGGGCACAAATCTTTGGACCTGCGACAAGAATTAATTTCCCGACTACCGCGAGCTAATGCCATCAATGGCAGTAAGGTATAAATTCATCTTCCAATTTTCTGTCCTTTTCTATTTTTCGCGTTTTGTCTTTCCTTATCACAATCAATTGCTTTAACCAATTGGACTATGTTTTGCATTATACAATAAGATTCATGTTTTTATAGTGTAATAGCACGGAAGCTCACTGTGTTTTCTACAAGGGATCGCACCTTTCGTTATTTCAAGTGCTGTATCTGTTTCTAAACCAATCTGTTTCCCTACTTATAACAAGAATTATAATGAAAATAATGATAATGATAAAAGCATGCAAAGCCGCATCAATAGAAAGCAGGCAGTAAAATGGAAAATCTGCTCTGTTGATTAGATGACAACATTCCCAGAGAAAACAATGCATTTGACGTTTTCAAAAGTCGAGAAGTATTTAAATCTTGCCATCGAAATGAAAGCAATATGGACGCCTTAATGAATAGTTTTTGTTCTTATTGTGATTAGATGCACAGGAATAATCGACCTGCAGAAATGGATTAGAAAATACCTGCAGAAATAAATGTTTTCGAAATACAAACGACAAGGAGCATGCTACGCAGTAAGAAGAATGTGCAAAGATTAAGATGTTGTCGTAAAATGATGAGAAAATAACAGCGGTTTGCACACCACTGCATTGGCAAAAAACAACCTCTATAGGTTTTTTAAGATATAATAATAGAGTTCCTTTTGATTAGAACACTAAAAACATGAACAACAAGCAATCTCAAAATCTGGTCAGTCCGATATTTTTGAAAAGTGACTATTATCTTTCTTCTGAAACTATGTCTCTTTCTTATCATAGGTTACTGCACAGGAGCGCCAGAATGCTGAGCTTGATTACCTTAAGAAGTACAGTGCAAAATGGCATGCTGCTGTCGGTAGTGCAAGAGAGGCTGACAGAGTGAGCTTACTAAGGGACTTCAAAGACCTACATCCAAGTTATGAAGATCTAATTAAAGGTGTGTTGTGGATTCGTTCCTTTTTCGTGTTTCAACTAAAACGTCTCTTTGAAAAGCACGCTCAAAGGCATTCTTTTTTGTTTGTTTTTCGGTTGCTTACCCACTTTCAGATGAAGTAAGATTCAGTACTATGGGTCGTTAGTGACCGCAGTTTTCTGCTAATGAGAAATGGTTTATCCATGCCATTGTGACATCAGTTATTCATCATCCGTTATTGATCAATACATATATAGCCGTAATATCATAATATCTGTCGGTATTTGCCTATCTATGCCACAGAAGAGCTGCTGCCCACTCTTGGATTTTTTATCATTGATGTTTACTTCTCTAGCTGATTAAGATTTTGTCTAGTTCCTACCCTACGAGACACAAGCCAATCCACCCCGTCAAGGTATTGAATCAATGGAAAGGAAATTTTGAGCTAACTCGAAGTAAGTTAAGTAAGTCATGTCAAAGGTATTGGCATTTTTAGCATTTTCAATGCCCTGATCTTGATTTCTGGCAACATTCAACTCCTAACATTGATCGACAAAATATTTTTTTTAGTTTATGGAGAACCGCTATCGAATTTGGACAAGAAATCAAAAACATTGAAAGAAAAGCTGATCTGTATCCTTTTTAAATTTCATTTTGCTTTTCAATTTGTTGGACAAAATTTTGAATCTTTGTCGATACTGTTGTGGTATGCAGACCAACTTCCACTGTGACGGTATTGTCTTGGGTAATATTGCGATTCATATTCTCAACCTACAATAGGCAACTTATGCAGCTGCAATTGGTAAGATGTTCTGTCAAAGATATGGTTTCATTTCGAGCCTTTTTGACATGCGTATGCCCTAGCACAAAGTTCTTGGTTCACTTCAATTGGTGCTCCATATACTCCAAAATTTAAAACGTTCGAATTTCGGGCCATTCTTCTGATGATTGAATTTGAAGCAGGATTTTGGATACGTCGCACAAATATTTGACAATTGCTCCGAAAAATCGTAAGTTTGAGCCGCTCTTGATCTGAATATAAAGAAAGAAAGGCAAAATGGAATCTGTAAAGAGACGCAAATCGTGATGTCTGAAATAACAAAGGCTTTCTTATTTCGATTCAAATGTATTACTTTTCGTCAATTATTGATTAATTATCTCAAAAAGCGTATCCATATAAGCTTGATTTTAAACAGATCTTTTGAGATAGTCAATCATTAGTTTATTATCTTAGAAAGAAAACATCACTTTTTGCCCTTATCTACAGAATGTTATCCGGATCTAGAGCTGTTTAAAGTTACGATTTTTCGTTCATGCACGCGCAGGTTAGATGCTTAAATGCTGAAATAGCTTGATGACGTCACTTGCCTTGGTGAAGAAATCTGAAAATGATATGGAACATGATTAAGTGAACGAATGATTTCATCCGACTAATGAACAGTCGGACCTATTTGGGACTTAAAACGTATCTTGAAAACAGAACAGTTAATTTTATGATCTTCCTTGATTCTGCATCAGCTCTTAATTTCAAATGTCCTGATTGCAGTGAGAAGAAAACATTTACCAAGAAACTGCCTGGTGAGAAAAATTGATCATCATCTTCACTCCGACCTTCTTCTGTAGTCGGCCTTTCAAAAATTCCATTCTCGCCATCTGTCTGCAATTTACAGTTTTTGTTTCCTTTTATTTATTTGTGGAAGTAAAACAAGGGGCGTTTCCCTGAATTTAATCTTTTTAAAAAGAAGGTGCTTTTAAATTAAATACCTTACTGAAGAGCTCTCTTCCTTGTAAGGATAGGTTGCGATCAGCCTTGACACAAAGCACACGGAACTTGTGGGCAGACAAGTGAGGTTTTTTGGCACAAGATCGTGTTTGGGAAAAGGCGTGTTTGCGCGCTGTATGATTTAGCTTACATTATTTATTCGTATGAGGAGTCATAGTGCTTTGGGTTGTTTAAAAACAAAGCTATGCGCAAAAATTCATGTCATAAGCTTCTTCATACTTCTACATATAAAACCAGCTGTACTTGGTAAGTGTACTTGGTATTTCTCTTGCCAACCCAATGTGTTTTATAACCATGTTTTTGAAAATGAATATAACTCCATTGCTTATTGATGAACTGGGTAATATTGTTTGACGTTTTTTGAGTTGTGCCATTTATTATTCTGCATTTATTTCAGCCACAATGACTATTCAACAATTAAAGACTCTTTTGCAGAGACTGTTCAAAGTTACAACCTACAAACAAAGGCTTTCTTATTTTGATTCAAAGGTATTACTTTTCGTCATTTTTATCCTGATTTCAAATATCCTGAAGTGATTTCGAAACAGTTACTTATTTCAACATGCATCAAGGCTTAAAGCAAGAGCAGCTTATTTGTTGAAACGAACAATGAACTATAGGTTTTCATAATTTTTTATCTCTCTTGGTTCCGAAAAGGAAACTTCGTGCATTCTATGATAGATCGAGCACAACCTCTTTCCAAAGAATAGCTTTGATCACTTCTACAACTACATCTACATCTACATCCACATCTACATCTACACTACATCTACATCTACATCTACATCTTCATCTACATCTACATCTACACTAGATCTACATCTACATCTACATCTTCATCTACATCTACATCTACATCTTCCAAATACTGGTCTCTTCATCTATATCTACCAAATACTGCCTACCTACTATAAAAATATAATGACAGGGTGACAGGTCAGAGTGGATAGCTACTATCTGTTATGCTCTTCAAAGTTGGCTAGTACGCCTGCAAAATGTGGGAACTTTTTGATCGGTACCTTGACTGGGGTCAATCATCTACTTGCTGCTCGCTTCAAGCTACCCATATGTTAGAGAAGTTGCACAGAAACTTCGAAAGTGTGCACAAAAGTTGGCATGTATTACATACTTTCCTCCTTATATGAAATTATTCAAAACTACTTTAACAGTATAATAAAACGAGTCCATATGTAACTACATTGACGGGATATGTGGCACAGTACTATAATCAAGAACGCTCACTCTTTCCCTAAAACAGTCAATACTTTAACTTGTGATTACACTTATCAGTAAAAGGGTCCATTCCCTTATTATACGTGGGAAGAATGCATATTTGCGGTAGTTTCGTTTTCTGATCCTTGAAGAGTATGGCATCCTAGCTGATGCGAGAAACGTATATGCCTTTGATGAAGGCAGTCTGCAGGAATGGCTATTAGATTTTAATAAATCTTGTGAAGCATTCAGAGTTTGGCATTTCTACGTCTATTTTTGAAGCATAGCAGTTACACTGGAAGAGTTATATTAGCAGTTTTGCACATATCTTGCAGCTCTACGCTGTACGTTTTCTAGCTGGTCAGTGTTCTTCTTTGTGTATGGGTTCCGTACGGTGGATGCATACCCAGCAGCTGGTTTGACCAACGTTTTTTGTGTTTTTCAACTGTTGGTTATTTTCTTGCAAGTTTCGTCTCAGGAATCACAAAGTTTCGTTAGCTTTGCTAGTAATATTGCCAACGTGGTCATTCGATGTGAGTTTTATTTTTAAAAGTAACCCCCTAATACGTTGCACTGGTGACATGTTCCAGTTTATGTCCAGTCTCAACGGTAGCCAGGTTGTAATGAGAATTTAGAGTTTGTCGTTTTTAATCGTATTGAAGGATGGCTTAATTTTCTGAAGCACATCTACATTTAAATCGGAATCTGAGTCTGTTTTATGCGGTAGCTAA
>JAACYV020217976.1:0-21230 GCA_009936425.2 Chrysaora fuscescens | reverse complement strand
ATTGGCATATGCAGAGTCGAACAGATCAGAACGTCGAATCACCATCTTCTAAAACTAATACACCAGAGACGCAATCTGATCAAACTAGCTGCAATATATACCAAGATATAGAAACCAATCCAATCAGACCAGTTGTGAACTGCCAAGACTGCCAAAAAAAACAATATTAAATTTAAAAATTCAAATAGAAGACTAAATTGTCTCAATCAGAAAATTGCTAGAAAGAATAGGAAAATAGCAAATCAAGTAAATATTGGCTCACTTTAAATATTTTATCCAGGTTTTATATTCTTAATTATATATGCCAAGTTTGCTCACATTGGTGCTACTGTTCTTCACAGCTTTTCTTCCGTAATGCTGGTCCATAAATTATTTAAAACGAAAAATTAAGAAATTGAAAAAGAGAAAGCACCACCAGTTCCCATCCAAGCTTGCTGAACACATTAAAGATGAGTAGGAAGAAAAAGTAACTATGGTTCTGACCATGATAGACAGAGGATGAAGACAGGACAGAGGAAGATTGAATACAGCCAACCCAACTACGAGATAGATTTCATGGAACTATTTCTTTTAGTGGTTGGTAAGTAAGATAAATTCTGTTTATTCTTTGTAGAAACAAAATACATACAAAATCAAAATATTTTATTACGTTATTTAGCTAATGAAAATATATGCCTAGACTAGAATTTTCAAACACCTTCGCCTCATGGAGAGCTTCGAAACCCAAACATTGGCTGCAGTTTTCTCGTTAATTTAAGGCTAAAAGCAAGGAATAGAGTGAGATGAAGAAGATTGATTTTTTCTGATTTTTTCAGGTGTGATTGTGGAAAATGTCAAACTGGCCTTCTTGGTGGAAGAGGCAATCGGTCTTCAGGATCTTTAGATTAATAAATTTGGATTAGCTAAGTTTCTTATTAAAAATACACAATTTATTAAATGAATTTTAAAAACTGTATTGTAAATTATTTACAAGAATAGCGATCAGTCAGTTATCATGTCTTTCCACGGTTGCTGATTTCCTAATCTTGTTTTTTGTGTGTACTGCATTAACTGAGGGCACAGCATTATGTTGGAGAATGTTTTCGTGTCCTAATCTCAAGCTTAGAGCCCAGGAAGGGAGGAACTTTCCCGTGAAAAATTGGTAACACTGCAAACTCTTCCTGTGTAACCACCGCTGCTTCATTTTTGGTGAGTTTTTTTTGAATTATTATTTTTAAATGCTAGAATCTTCTCGGCACAGGAAGTTGTTCTAGATTTTTCACTCTTGGTTATAGCCTGCTCATAGCTAACATTTATTTAGCCATATTCTCTGATTTGATGTATGGGAATGCATCTTATTCGATCATTAGTATTTGAAAATAAGCATTATATGCAAATAATGTGGGTTTAGCCATAGGATAATATTATGAATCTGCGAAACTTGTTACCCTAGGTATCTCACGTAATGGGCCTAAGTAGTTTTGATTTATTTCGCAATGTAAATATATGACAAAGGTTTCTAATATTGGTTTCTGGCACTTACTGTGTCATAACTTTGGTGAATAAAGCGAGATTTCGCAGAATTTGTGTCAATTGGTGAAGGGTAACAGTACATTCACAGGTTCAAACCTAAGATTTCTCGAAGATGCGCGATTGAAACGGAAAATTTGACACAATCACTTTACGTCACGGAGGTCTGGCTTTCAGCTGTTTACTGCTTTTTTGTAGCGACATTTTTAAGCCGAAGAAAAATAGCTCCAAAACGGAAATTTGTAGTTTACTACCTTTATCAGCAATTTTTGTTTGATAAATTAAGCGAATAAAACTTTTGTGTCATATGCACTTTAAACCTTCGTCCAAATATTTTATAAAAAGAGACCACGAAAACTATGTAGACATTGGCAAGGTTTATGATTTCGCAGGTGAAAATGTATTGATGCAATTGCTTCATATCCACGCTATTTCAGGCTTCTTCTGGGTTGAAAAGAATGCGAAGAACACAAAGAGCAATGGCAGTAAAAAAACACCCAAGAAGCTATTGCCATCAATTCAGATAATGGCGAAAAACGTAGTATGGAAATATCGGTAGAAAGTAGAGAACTGGGTTTTCTATTTTTGGTCACACTTTGAATAGTGAAAGGGAATTAGATTTAGATAAGGTTTTGACGCCCATAAATTGTAGTAATTTCGGATTTTAGCACCATGATTTGCTCCAGTTAAGTTAACGATCTGAAAATGATATTCATTTATAAGAGTGCGCTTGCCCTAGCTTTCAAGAATTCTTTCTATACTCTGCGGGTGAGTTGTAAAATATGTTTCTACCCAAGGAAAGAAGTTTTAGTATCGTTAATGCTGAAGCAATAAGTAAAACACAGGAGAATGGTAATTTTATGTTGTGATGACATCATAACAAAAAATGACGGAAAACATAATCAAAATATGAATATATATATATATATATATCACGTTATTTATATGAATCGATAGCTCTTTGTTCGCTGAATCTAAAATCTAAATTTTGTGTATATTGAGAGTAGGTTACACGAGTAAACGCAGAATAAAAGGGGAAACACTGAATTTAAGAAGTCATTAAATTAACATGCTTCTGGAAAAAAATCGAAAGAGACTCATCTTTGATTTGAAAATTCCAGGGTAGATTTAGTAAAAGTGTGTAATATTATTCAAAGTAAGATGAACATTCAGTTACTTGCAGAGCATTCCCTGCCTATTAGCCTTGCAAGTGGTCAACAGCATTTGTGAAGAAAAAGACAAATCCTAATATAGCTATTGCGAGTCTTTGAAATTGCTAATCCTTTTTTAGGTCTTGAAACTAGAAAACTGTTTATCATGTATGAAACTTTAACTGAATATTTTTTGACTAGTTTAAGAAATTGCAGCTCCGTACACACCTTACATCTGACATTGACCCTGGATCAATCTGCCCTCAACGAGCCAGATTGTTTCTTTTCAGCTGTTCTACTGTAAAGAAAATTTGATCATATTTCTCTTTCCTAGCCCTGCTTTTTTAGGGCTTGCAACTGTTAAAATGTTTACCTGAGTGAACAAAGGTGGACATAGCCAGGGTAGAAATGGCTAGTCTACTATAGCTAATATCTTGATATTCTATAATGAAAAATGTAGGCTTGTGAGTTCCAAAAGCTCTTTCAATGTGTACTCTTGTAGCTAAACCATGGAAATTGTAGGACCGTCTTGCTCTGATCAGCCTACCAGTATCCTTTAAAAGGGGGTATCAGCCGTGGTAAATATGGGTAGGCAGGGTACCCTAGTAAGAAACTGCCATCTGGAAAAACAAGCCCTCTTCTGTCAGTATTTTTATTAATTAAGTATGTCTGTGAGCTTCGTGAACACTCTCTGGAAAGCCTATAATTACATATTAGAATTTAACCTCATGATCACAACTTCCATGAAAAGCGATGGAAGGAAAATCTTTCCTGTTGATGTAGATTGTTTTATCTTGTGATTGCGTGGAAATTTCCAAGTGACTCCCATCAATTAAACCGGTCGACAACGTCAGACATGTAGCACTGATTGGTAACGTACCAAGGCATAGCTAATAGCTGCTTGTCAAGCTAGATTGGAGGCCTCCCATTTAAATGATTTTCGCTTGTTTGAATCAAGTCCACATTCTCTACAGATTTATGATTTCGCACTTTCTTTCACGTTTTTGCTATTCTGTCAAGTGATTAATAGCCTTAATGTGGCAGTTCGTGTAACTTCTGTGGAAGCATGAGAGTTTTCTACCGACTCCGGACCTGTTCCCATTGCTCCATTTTCGTATGAAAACGGAGCTGAATGAATCCATTTTTGACTTTGCGCTCCCATTAATACGCTTGTAAACGGAATCATTTGATACCAAACCGGAGTCATTCGAAAACGGAGTCATTTGAAAACGAATAAGTTTAATAAGAACAGCGAAAACGGAGTCATTCGAAAAAGATACAACAACAATTGACGACATCTTTGGTATCAAAAAGAGTTTGGATCAAAGGATCAAAGGATATGAAAACCTAGTAATGGGAAAAACCTTGCGCTCTTGACGAAAACGGAGGCCAGAGTATTGAGAACGGTTAACTTTGACATATAAAGGAAAACGCTAGGTGGACAAAGGCAGGTATATTGATGCGTAGAGAAAGAACAATGACGAACAAAATGACCTGACGAAGTTTACGCAGTGTGAATGCACCGAGTGACCTAAGGAGAGAAAAAGGCCTAAAAATTACAATGTTTGATTCACTACATATTAGGGATTGTGAGAGTATCGAAATTCTTGAAAAAACGCCATGCAAATGCTTATATCAAACTGTTTTTTTTTAGCTTTCTCCACTCGAATCAAACACAAAGGACAAGAATATCAAATAGATTTGGTCGATACTGCTGGGCAGGTATATCGATTTGCTTCTTCTCATTTAGTGTAGTCCTTTACATTTGTTTTATAAATTATTCTTCCGGTTTGGCCTGAGAAGCACATGTAGTATAGCTGTATCGCTTTTAGCAATGGGATCATCTTCATTCAACTGCAAGGCAAATGCTTGCTTTTTTACCTTTTATGTACAAAGAATGAATACATTATCTAATGGTGCTTGCGAAAGGTATAAAATAACCAACATGCTAATAAATCCTACACACAGATGCCTTTGATGTCAACAGCGTACCAAAACGCTTTACCACAAAGTAGTAAATTTTTTCTTTGAAAATTAACGTAAGAAGGCAATAAAATTGCAATCACGTTCCACAAGCGGTCGTCAACTGCGTTGCAGCAGAGGCATTCAATCACCATTTTGTTCCAATTGGACGGAAGCTTGCAAGTAATTGAACTTAATCCGAATGACGATCCTCTTGAATATGTTGACAATGAACCAAATACGATGAGACTTTCCCCAGTTGATGATAAAAACTACGTACATAACGCCATTACACAACTAAAAAATGGAAATTATCAACAAAGCCGCCGATGGGCTTAAACATTATCCCCCCTTTCTGTATGATCAAATTTCTCAATACCTGAAGGAAAAAAAGGATCGAAACGTCCAGGATTAAAGAAAAATGGCCAAATAATTTCCTTCATGCTGAGCAGCTTGTCATGTTTTATCGTGCCGTTATAGCCTATAAGATCTAAACAGACACTGCCCAGAAAATCTCTGGAAAAAACTCCAATAAAAGATCCCAATATTCCAGCTACAACACCTACCTGATTCTTCACAGATCTTCAAATTCCAAGGTAAAATCTGGAGTATGCCAAAAAGAATTTTCCTATTCAGCTCTTAAGGTATAGAATGAAACCCCCATAAGTACCAGGGAAAATTCCAAAAAAATCTTAAAACAAATTTGATGAGCTGAAAGCCAATAGAAACACGACTCCCTGGAAGATCAGCAATGCCATCAACCTTCAGTATTTTTCCTTATGTAGCTATATAAAAATAATTGATGAAACTTTATTTTTGTAGTATTGGATATAGCTGAATGGATTTTAGTGTATAAATGATTCAGAATGAAATGAAAACAGTTGTGTAGTAAAGTAGATACGAAGAGGTTGATGGGCTCGTTTCGCGAAAGAATGTCTGTTGTTCGTTCCCGCTCTGTCCATTCGTAGGTTTCAATGTAATAGATATAAACTTTTTCAGAAGCTTTCGGTTTTCTAATAAATTTCATTTTTAAAAAACCCGCCAGCTGCTCGGCTGCATCTTGTATTTACTGCGACTAGCGTAGCAAAAAGGGATAATTAGTAACGGCCCGATCATCGAAATGCAATTGCGCAGAGCGAACGATAGTTAAGGTCGAATAACCGACCAATCGAATCTCTTTCGCCTTTCATGTACATAGCTTAAAGTTGTTTTCCAAGTAATCCTATTATTTCTTGTTTGCCTCTTAAAATAAAGGAATGAAAGCTTTGATAAAAAGTAACGATTTTTTTTCAACTCAAAAGCAAGATGTCAAAACTGATCCGCGGTTCTTTAATCAATAGCTTACCTGAGCGTACCATAATTCTCGTTATATTGCCACAGCATTCAGCGCTACTTTGAA
This sequence comes from Chrysaora fuscescens, assembly GCA_009936425.2. NCBI lineage: Eukaryota > Metazoa > Cnidaria > Scyphozoa > Semaeostomeae > Pelagiidae > Chrysaora > Chrysaora fuscescens. The sequence continues at coordinate 15,209 of JAACYV020217976.1, read as the reverse complement.
AAATATATACTCAGTCTGACTGGACGAGTTTCAAACAATTCGCTACTATGCAATGCGAAGTATGCTAATGCAAAGCAGTTAAACGATCAAGTATGAGAATTTCGATGAGTTCCAGGTCTTGGACTTTTTCTTCGATTCCGAAAGCTGGTTCTGTCTTCGCCATCGTCATCGTCATCAAAATTGTCCGAAATTGATGAAATTTTCTAATTTCACTATTAGCAAGGCCAAGGTTTGTTAGATTGGGTATTAGCATTTGAATACAGTCATTCTTCCTCTAGCAGTGAAGCTTAAGAAAAGGACCAAATGCCTATTCGTTTCCCTTAAAAGGAAGAACGGAACTAAAAGGACTGTCTTCGGAAGAGGATGTCCCTTTTGTCTATTGTTCTCATATTCTTCTGTGCCTTTATTCCCTATACGTATATAAGATGTGTGTCATTTCAGAAGGACTTTTATAGAGTATACATAGGTGGCAGTTTCCAAATTCATTCATTGGGTGCGGGCTTGACGGCATGTCGGTATGGCTTTTGCAATGCGATTGGATGAAGTTCCGTTGAAATGCACTACAAATGGGATATTTAAATATTCCATCTTTGAATTCAAACATGAGGGATTGCGAAGCCAGAGAGGTTGCAGAAAGTATTTCAAGACCTCTCCTGCCTGGTTCAATTACTTTGATCCATATCCAAAGAGGATATTGGAAGATAAAAATCAATCAAGGGAGAAAAAGAGCAAGAAAATAAGATCTTCCCAGTAGCTCCTGCAATATTCCACCTGATGTTGTTCTTATTGAGAATTTTGTGCAATGGATGTGTAGCTCTACAGGAAGTGCATGCAAGAAGGCTTACGCAAACCAGGCAGGGAAAACTCAAGGTAGGGAAATCACTGACTTCTTGCATGAAAATTATATGTAGGCGGAGTGCAAGAGCCTAGAATTTATTATTATCTTGCTTCCATGGAATGTTTAACGAAGTTCTTGCAACAGTTAGAAAAATGATTATATGACTTTTGAAGGTGTTTCTGAAAACGTATGCAAAAATTTAGTATTCCCGAAAAAGGTCAAGAAATGCGTAGCACGAAAAATGCGTGTACACTGGAGTGAACAGCTTGATTGCGAAACATTTGAAGAAAATGCTACTGGGCCAGTTGGAAAGATTTGCAAAAAGTCATTCCTTATGATAAGCAAAGATACAAGGAAATTGTTGACCACTGTTGAAAGCAACCAGAAGTTATAAACTCTTAAGATTTGATTTTTACGCCACGATTTATTAGTAGACTGCTTTTCTTACGAATTAAAGGATCTCGTCCTACAGTAAAAACCCGCACATAAGAACCTAATATTTTGACCTCAGCCTGTTTAGGTACTTATGCACAGAGGTACATCCTATAATCAGGGTGTAGGTTCTTTACATAGGGTCCAAAATAATTGCCAGGAAACAAAGGATAGTTGAAGATTTAGCATTGAAATATCATGGCAATATTCCCAGAAAGGCAAAGCTTTTCTTTAAAAAACATGGTCCTTATGTCCTTTGGGCTGAGTTTTTTAATCTCCTGGCCCATTCGCAGTCAACAGACGACAAGGTTTTTAAAAAACTCAGCTCTGCATATGTTTTTTGAGTAAATCCATGGAAGAAGTTGATCGGCAAACAGGTTGAACTTATTCCCCAGTGAATGAAAGACTAAACACTCTTTATTAAGAACCTGGCTAAAATATCAGGCTGAAACGGTTCTTATTTATTGGGTACAAAATGCACAATGTCAGGCTTTAGGTTCTTAATAAATGAAGGTTCTTTTGTGCGGGTTTGTACTGTATGACTTATCAGCTCCTAACAGTTGGCATGTTAGAAAGTTCGAATAAAAATGTAGGATACATTGACCAGAATAAGTTGCAAACAAAGGATAAGTATGGATTCGATTCTGTGCTCATTGACGATTTTAGCATGCCAGTGCTGGTAAGTCATGAAGAGCATGTCAGACCATTATGTTATCCAAAGTGTCCATTGCTGTTGGACAACCGCAAAGGAGAACAATTCAAAACACTGAACGAAGGAATGAGTGTTCTAGTTTACGAAGCTGTTTAAAAAAACGTTCACCCAACACGTTATAGACAGATTATAGAGACGGAAAGTACAGATTCTCTCATTGTGGAGGAACGATTTGGTGTCGCAAGATCATTGTCATACATAAAGGTGGCTTAAATATATTATCGAAAAAGCTGTCTAGAAGCGTAGCTGAGAAGGGCAGTGATTCCATAAAGAAGCCCAGAGGAGAAGAAGGAGATTAATTAGATAATTTCTTTAATTACATTAATCGAAAATGGAAAATATATACATTCTGACACTTCCAACTCTGATATTCATAACTCTAATTAAATTTATGCCGTACGATGTTTCAACAGGGAAAACATTAGATAGTATTGAAGTTTTAAACGATTCTAGCACATCCTTGTCAAGGAAACAAGAAACGGGTAGTCAGGAGCATTACTTTTAAAGAACACCTACAGTTGCTGAAAAAATTCCGGAAGCATGGCCATGGTAAATAGAGACAGATTTGTCCGATCAGAATAGTCCTTTGCCAACGGTAGATCTCGCAATGCATTGTTTAGAAGAGCTGGCATTTTTAAAAACAGTACGAGTGCTTGTGTTTGTAGACAATCATTAATTTTCTTTTTTTTTGTGAAAACCTTTCCTTTGATGACACCTCTGCAAGGACCATTATGGAGAAAAGGTCGCAGTGACCTTTTAATGCTATACCTGCCAACCTGGGGTGTTTTTTTTTTAATTTTTTTTTTAAATTCATTTTACATTTAGTTCTGGTTTAGTTATTTTTGATGGCTAATATTACATACAAACACACATGCACATTCGCACACTATGCTGTTTGGTTGGGCTGCCATTCTGCTTAGTAAATTACAAAATTTAATTTTGCTCGCAGACTCCTTCTGGTGTTTTATAACGTAAGTTTATTACTATACTATACTGGGCTGGGCTTCTAATAAATATGTTTACAAGTGCTATTTCTGAATTGTACACTCAGTTAAATGTGTAGAGAGTAGCCCAGCCAAGAACTTGGCAGTTTAAATACACACGTATTTTGGCTACACCAGGTTGAGGATCGAAGCCCAATAATAAAACATGAATCTGTAGAGAGAAACCCAGCCCAGAAGTGTTTGATAATACAGTGGTGGTCCAAAAACAAAAATCTGTTGTATTATATCATTGCAGTTTCTTCATTTCCTGTGTTGTTATAATACAATTTAATTCAATGAAGACGCCAGAACTAGTGTCATTATCATGTCTGTATTGGATAAGATTTATGACTACATCAATTCATGCATGCATATGGCAAGTGTTGACTATACTAGACTCTGTACAGACAGTACAAATTAGTTCTTGCAACACTGATCCACATGATAACCACACGTTTTTTTTTGATAATGTTGACAAACCTATTTATAAAATATATCAATTTCATATCATATATAGATGTTCATGAGATCGTTGGTTAACATATCTGTTAGCTTGTTGTGATTTTAATTCTAAAATGGGCCATCAATAGGCCATCAATCTATACGTTTACCAAATCACTGGGCCTGCAGCACAGCGTCTTTTTGATATCATAGTAAATTATGTTATAGAGTATGCTAGTCTCTTTATACTTGTGTTGGCTGGGCTTCTTCGTACAGTGTTAAAGGTTGCTGGGTCTCTTGTCTTGTTCTTCTGTAGTCTGTTATACAATGACAGTAACCGTTTCTACATTTGAGCTGTGCTGCCGTCAAAAGTGATAACAATTACATATGAGAAGGAGGTTGCAAGCCCTCTGTAGTTTCATGGAGTTCTGTAGAGAAGCCCAGCCCATCGATGTACTGTTTATTTAAATAAAGAGAAGGGCTGTTCAGATGTACATATAGATTTTTTATATGGTTGTGTTACATCAGAATGAGACTGAAAGCCAACTGATATAGGATAAAGCTGAAGAGAGATGCCCAGCCCATATGAACATTGTAATTCAATTCAACGTAAAAAACAAGTAAACGAACGCAACGACAGTGAATGGCTCACATATATCACTGTTTTCTAGGCTATATTTACACACTATTCCCGTATACATGCTCTGTCGTGTTTGCTTCTCCCTGTATGTCTAAATCACATGAAGTGGGCTTCCAGCCCCTTGGAGATGCAATATGCACTATGTAAGTTTTACAATACTTTTACTTGGCTGGCCTTCTCAATATTTACCTTTTTACAAATCAGTATAATCACTCTATAGTGGACTGGCCTCAACTGTGGAAGATTGCTTTGATTTTGGCTTCCAGTCTTGTTTCAATGCATGTGGAAGTTGGCTGGGCTTCTGTCTTTTGGATTTATTAAGGCAACAGTCAAACCAGAACGAGCTCGAACGATATTTCATAATGTGCATATCTATAAAAAGATACCCAGCTCATAAGACCAACACTAAAACAAATACTTAATCAGGACAGTCGCAGATTTTTTTTTTTCAGAATTTAATAACACATTTTTTAAGAATAATACAATAATTTATGTTCTTACCCATTTGCCGACCTCCAGTCTTCAACAGAAAATTGAATTGTGTTATCTAATGCCCTAACAGGCTTTGTTAGAATCACAATTTGGTATCTGTAATTCGACATTTTACTTTCGAATAGTCTTTGATTCATCATGCAACCAACAATGGGTATGTGAAAGATTTTCGTTTCCATTTTGTATTTGCTAGAAAACTCGTCCCCATTCTTAAGCGATGCTAAACAAGAATAATTTAGAATAGTAGCTTGTCAGATAGTCCTCTTGTGAAATAGAACACAATATAACGCTGGCCATTCCAGGCATACGATTCATCTTTTATGAAGGCAGTCGTCAGATACAATGCATTCTTTGTGACAAGGAAATACATCCCTAAAAATTACTTTCCAGTGTTTCCTATTTTATCACCCATGCTTTGGCGGTTAATTTAGATCCAATTATTTTTAGTTTCAAAACTCTAGGTTAGCACTTTTACTACTCGTTCTATTTGTCGCCAGTTTCCGGGAGATTTTTTAAAATACAGTATACTTCGGGCCCAGCTTGAGATATTTTTAGATATCCTTGTTTCGCAGGATTTGTAATATCACCAGCAATCAAATATGCTTCTAGCCATGTTGTTCAACGATTTACCGCTTTTGTATATATCGAAACGTCTAAAAAAATTTATAATCTCGTAATCTGTGTAATAGTGTAATCTCGAATACTTCTATTTGGTTTTACATGCAGTACCCGCATATAGGAATATAAAATTTTGAAATCATCTTCTTTAGGTTCTTTTTTGTATGGTTCTTTTCTTGAAATCAGGCTGCAGGGTTCTTACATAGGTTCTTATCAAAAGCATATATGAAATTAACAGATTAATGAGTAATTTCTTAAGTAATTTCAGTCCATAATGATAACACAATTTAATAAAGAAAAATACACACAAGAAAATTCTCTTAAATTTAACAAATGTTTCTAGCTCATATATAAGTTGATATCTTTAAAGTGCTTGTAAGGTGGAAAATTGTTTTACTTTGACTACGCCAGCCGACCCTATCACAGGCAAGCCTCTCCCACTCTTCAGTTAATAGTTGCAGCGCCTTCAGATCCCTCTTTACCACGTCCTTGAAACGTAGCATCGGCCGGCCTCTCCTACGTGCTCCAGAGCTCATCTCACTGTAAAGCATGTCCTTTGGCAGCCGGCCGTCTGGCAATCTGCACAGATTCCCGAGCCACCGCAGCCTCCGGAGTTTAAGAGTTTGTAAGAGAGAGTTGCAGTTTGTGCGCGCCAGCCTCGACTTGTCCCGCCAGGTTACCCAAACGATGTTCCGCAGGTGAAACGCGTTTAGCTACCTGTCGTGCCGACTGCATGCTGTCCAACACTCGCAAGCGTAGAGTAGTACGCTCGCCACGCAATACTCTTAGATGCGAGTATTTGTTCATTCATTGAGGTGCTTATTATTCTAGGCCCTGTTTCGTAGCCGATTGAATGCCGTAGTCGCCTTTCCGATCCAAGTCATTATCTCCTCGTCCACGGACAGGTTGCTACAGATTGTCGTCGATCCGAGATATACAAAGTTGTCCACCGTCTGAAGCTCTCGTTCGTCCACCATTTCATGCGGTCATTTAGGACTATTCCTTCTCTGAATTTTTGCAGAATTCTGTCCAGGCTGATGCTTTGATCACGTCTTGCACCGAAAAAAAAATGCAAATTGGCAACTTTGGGGGCCAAAAAAGGTGCAAATTGCTAATTCTTAGCCAATTAACTAAGATATTTCGAATAAGCGTAAAATTCTAAACCAGAAAACGTAACAAAAACATAGCGTCATGTTTTGCCTTACAAGCATTTAAATATCGAATTTGTAGTTATTGAGACGTTGAGGCTTATCATTCAAGCTCTGATCATTCCAGCTGCAATTATTGAGCCATACAAGCAGTTTATTGAATGTGGCATTTAAATTAAACTAGTTTTCCAAAATGCTTTGTTTTTACATCAACTGGTTTTATTAATTAACAAGTTTGATTCATGACAGATTTTAAAATCAGAAGTTTACATTTGAATATGTAATTTCATTACTTTTTTAGAATAGGAACCTATCCTAAATTTCATGATGAACAGGCTCTTCTGTAATGGGGTGAAGTAATCACATTCCAGGCTGTAGGTTCTTCAAAGTGGGTGGTTCTTATAAGCGGGTTTTACTGTACCACAGTGTGTGCGTTTTATATACTTATAGTTTGCTGCGTGTCGCGTGGCTCTATACGTCAGAAGAAATCACTCCATTTTTTATTTTCAGTTCTTGCCTTGCAACTGGGCTGTTTGGAGTGTCTTTCCGATAGGTTTAATTATGCTATCAGCATGTACATCGTCCCTAAGCTTCAGTGGATTGTTTAGTTTAGACTTCCAAGGGGGGTTGTGTATTATTCGAATTCCTGAACTGAGGACCAGTATCCGAGTGCAGAACAACTTGTATACCTTGTATTGCGCGCAAATATGCGATCTCATTTCAGAATAACGTCTGGCTAATTATGAATGTTAAATTTCGGAAACTTTGAAAAGTTGATATTGCTACCAGTAAATATCGTTCGGTGTTTGTGACATGTGTATGTCAGTAGCAACTATATGCCAGGATATGTCTGCTATATGTGTCAACTGCATTGGCTCATATCAGTACTGTTTCCAATAGCTTGATATACATCACTATCATGGTACTTTATCGCTGATATTCGATTCCATATATTTTCTCCCAAAAGGCTCGTTGTTTTTATACTCTTGTCCTATATGACAAATGTGTGTCGCGTGGCGTTGGATGACCTGCATGAATTCAGCCACGTTCATCAGCAACACGAAAGTTGTCAGCTTGCTAAAGTTTTGTAAATCACTGCCTTATCATTCTTTTCGTGATTCACAGGATGAATATTCAATGATTTCACAAGCATATACAGTTGATGTTCATGGATATGTTCTTGTATACTCTGTTACGTCGCAGAAAAGGTATTAAAATCAATTCTTATGTGTATTGACATTTTTGCTTCTAGCAGAACAGGTATATCTATATTATAAGGCGTGAATATTATATGTTTGAATGTTTTTCTGAACCACGCGGCGAAGAATCAGCCCATTGTCTCTGCGGAGCAGGTTTTGTGGCTCAATTCTAAGAAGCATTGTAAAAGTCGCAGTAGCAAATATTTGATGAGACTGTGCCAAGACGATTCGATCGGCGAAGGTGCAATCGCAGTAGAAAACAACATGTACTCATTCTTCGTACATAACGAGGAGGCTGATAATTTTACTACAGAGGTTTGGACACTTTTGAACAAGCCTGATACCCTTTATTCAAGAAATTACCACCAACAATTCCAAGAAGAGTTTACCCATACTGCTAAATTCGCCAAGAGCAGCAGAAAGCCCCTAGTTCATCATCAGGAGGCTGTTTTTTGTCTAGAAGAACACATGCATCAGTATATATTAAGGGAAGGATGCCAAATCTTGAAATGAAGAGATTTTATGGAGATATTTCTCATTGGCAAGAGTTTTGGGACTGCTTTGAAAGTTTTGTAGACAGCAGTCACGATTTGCCTCCAGCGACGAAGTTAGACTATTTACGTGGACTTTTGGATGGACCTGCAAAGGCTGTCATTACAGGATATGAGACAACCAATCCAGCTATTGTTGTTTTGAAAGATATCCAGGTATAGGAAGATATCGGTGTCGCAATTGGCACATTTAAAGGAGAATTATACGATAAAATTAACTTCATCTTATCTGGTGCTATTGGATACAAAAATTAACATGGCGAAATTTTTTTGTTCAAAATTTGACTTAGTTTCTGAGTAATTAATGGTTTAGTATCAAAAAACGAGAATTCTTGTTTTTAAAATTTCTTTCCGTGCGTTTTATCCCGCGGGACATTTGTTACGTCAAATGTGATCATTGCAGAACGCGATCGAGTAGTCCTGTCGTGCATTTGGTATGCAGTAGAGTTCTTGTTGCGAATATTTTTCTATACATCTGTTCACTGATGTGTTTTAAATTGGCAAGAATCCATGAAATGAATAAACAAGAACTTTCTGGTGATTATGAAGTCTATTTTGTTTACATGGAAGTCCAACCTTTTATGTTTTGAGCCGAGTAAAAACCGCGAAGATTCCACTGTCAGCCCGCCGTGGTGATCCTCACACGAAACATCGTCCAATGACTCTGATATAAAATACGTTTACAATTTGGAGAGAATACAAACTGGTAAATATCACATAAACGTCAATAATTTCCTGTAGTTTAATATGATATTTAATTTATCCAAAATTAGAATATTCTTCAAAAGACATCTTAGAGTTAGGCCTGTGCCTTCTTTCGAGCACCATTTTTAATTCTAGGTTTTTGCATCTATTTGACTGAGGTTGATAGTTATACATTTATTTTTCAGGTGCCAATGTGGTTGTTGTACAGTGATGATAATACACATCGTCAGAGCGTGTTGAATAAGACAGGGTAAGGATGAAAGCAGCTGGAAAACCCTCAACTGCATAACTGAGAGTAATAATTTCCAAAGTGTTGGTTTCAGTGTTGCTGTAATTCAAATAGCAATCAATCAATACATTGTAGATGAGGTTTACTTGGATGATGATATAAAACCATTTGAGCTTTTAAGATGTTTAAGCTACAGACAATATTGCATTTGGCACCATTTAGGAACACACAGTAAGGAGATTTTTCCAGCATGTGTAGTAGGATCCTTCATGGCAAAGTTTCCCTTAACACTTATATATTGCAAATCTTGCTTGGTGTTTTTGCTTATCATCAGCCCTTGGAATTTTTAAAACAATTGATCGGAGCTATGGTTGAAGATTAATGGCTGTCTTTTTATGTCAGAATATTATTCTGATGCTATCAACTTTTTTCAAGTGTAAAACATATTCTTGAAATCAGATGTGGTATGAATATTTATTTTCATGGATTGCATCTATTAAGAAGGACTTGCAAATCTGAATTGAGTTAGCTCAAAGGCACTGAACATGATGGATAAACTATGGACATCAAAATTACATAGATCACTAAAGATACAGTTCTTCAAAGCCACAGTGGAGAGTGTTCTGTTATATACTGTAGAGCAGAGTGCTGTACTCTTACTAAGACCCAGCTCTTTGGATGCTCCTGATGTAATGAACTGCTTGTGCAAGTGCATGATATAAGTGAAATAATTTATCATTGTTCTCTTTGCCTCTACTTGAACTATAGCACTAGCTATGTTTTTGTTTATGGCAGTTTTGAGGCATATTTTAGTCATAGGCCACATCAAAGGTGACTGTTTTACTTAGCTAGTCAAAGATATCTGGGTATCCACTTCAGCGGCCTGGCAGTTTGGCACAGATAGCTATTCTGCTAAGGACAGCATAGTGAGAAATGCGTATATAATTAAAGAATGGATAATTTAAGAATATAATTAGAATGAAAGCACGATACTCTGCCAATATTGCATGTTATCTTTGTGTTTACCTAAATATGTATGCCATACTTAGGCCAAGGGGTGTAAATCGCCTTTTACGTAGTAAATGATCGATTAACGAAACGGGCCTAAGATCGTTAGCTATTGTTTACATCCCCTCATCTTTGGACAGCCATACTGTGATATGTCATTGCTGATTCCATTTGGATTTATAGTGCAGGTGTTTCCCCTTGGTTCCTTCACTCATCTCCTATGCGATCTTTATGGGCTAGAAACATTTATTTCTTCTCCATGATATCATGTTATCAATGATGTTTTATTTCAATAGGGCTATATCGCAAAACAGTCTCCCCCGACAGATCAGATCGAACCAAAGCCTATCTGAGTTTCGATCTTTTCCTAGTCAACACGTTTTTAAATCCTTTGATAAGTAACAGTTTTATTTTCACGTTTTTTTTTACTGATTTTTACTCATCGTTTCAAATTGATATGATTACTTCTTTTTTTTCAGACACAGGTCAAACTAGGTAGCAGTTTTTATCAATTCGTTTTGTATATGTAGTGTGAATTACTGAAGTTTTTATCCTGTAAAAAGATTGAGAAATAAATCTGCTATCTTCTAAACAGTTGTTAGCACTAATCAGCACACTCTCTCTGGAGTCACTAAATTCTACTGAAATCTATTTGCGTGACGAAAACAATGATCACATTTGACGTCACAAGGCCGAAATAATTATCGAAAACGACAACAAAACGAGAAGATGTCGCGCAGAAAATATAATTTAAATGCTTAATTACTCAGAAACTAAGGCGAATTTTAGAAGACTAATTTCACGATAAAATTTTTTGAATCAAATAGTACGAGATAAGATTTTTTCGTTAAGTTAATTTTATCGTATAGTTCTTCTTTAAATGTTATCATGAACCATTCTGCAATTAAGGATGCAGAAAATGTTCAAAGGCTTCAGGAAATTTTATGATACAATCGAGGTGCATTTGAGTGGACTGTGAGGCTTGGGTGTAGATGAAGAGATGTACTCTGCCATTGTTGTGCAAACTTTTTGAGAAGATTTTTTAGAATTTGACTATCAACCTTTGTTGGTTGCTTTGAAAAAGGAACTGGAGCTGAGAGAAGAATTTGCTAGATCAGCGGGTGCTAGGGAGTGGGAGTGGGAGTGGGAAAGTAGCTGCTTTCTCCAAGTGATTTGGCAACTGCAAGTGTTTTGAACTGAGACAGTATAAAAATTATTTACATAAATGTTCAAGATTTTTTAAATGTTAAGCGAAGGCTCATAGAGCTGATGTTTGTTGTAAAATGTGTGGTGGTGCTCTTTGTAAGAGTGGGATGAGCTCTGGGGAATCGGCGATTCTGTACCTAGCTCTACGCATGTAGCAGAGCCTGGAGTCGTGTGGCGATGCAATTTGCCCAGGTGCTTTTTCTGGGTTAGAGTGAATATAGGGTTCGTGTATTATTTAATGCTAGAAGTATCGAAAGTTTGTTAAATACAGTGGCAAAGAGTTCATTTACCCTTAGTTGAAAAGAAAGGCTACATCTCACAACATTTGGTAATAGCTCTAAACAGTCTTAGAGAGGTGGTAGAATTTGAATTGTGTTTTCTTACATGTGAAAGTGCTCTATTGACTCTGTTAAATGCAATTACTCCAATCTTCAAGGTTTATGGCTAACAGATGCAGATTAAAGTGGTATAGATTGGGGCAGATTATTTATTACAGTACCAGAGGGCTGTGTTATTTTTGGTAAACCCGATAAGCTGTAAATACATTTTGGGATGGCTACTATCATGACTATTAGCATAGACAATGCATAGAAAATACTCTGGCCAGTTATTTGTGTTTACCTCGGCGCTAAGTTAGGAAACTTGTACAGCACGATTTGATTCTCTATGATTTATTAATTTGGTTAGGTGTGGGTGCAATACCATTTATGTACTGATTTTTCTTCAGGGAGGGGGGCTTATTTTTCCACGATAATGCATTTAGCTCCCTGGCTTGGGTATGCTTAGCTTGTTCACTGGCTTCTGTGAAATCATACAAAAATGCATAGTTGTCTCGACTAAGGTTTCCTGGGCCATAGGCTTTCTGAAACATGCGAAGGCGTTACTATAGCTGGAAACCCTCAACGCTCTTTACACAGGCGTTGCCGAGCCTCACTTCCTATACTGTTGCTCTGTTTGAGGCTGCGCAGGTGCAACTGAAATAAATCAGTTGAAAAAACTTCAAAACCGTGCTGTTTGTAACCAACAGCATATTTGACGGCTTGGAATGGAAAATTGTTAAGATCTTTGACAGCGCCTAAATGAACTCGCTCCGCAGTACTTGTGCAACCATTTTACTAGAAATTCTCACTGCCCCTCTCATAATCTTCGCACCACTGAGACAGAGCCGAGATTGCCTGAGATAATGTAAAAAATGGAGGAAAAAGAAAGTGTTTTTCTATGAATTTCTTGGTGCAAGGTGCCAAACTAAGAAATAACCTGTCAGCTCCGTCGAAACTCGCATTCTTCTTAAACATTTTCAAAAAATCTATTCAGGCACATTTTTATTTGGATTGTAAATGTTTCTTAGATCTTGTATGTACTGTAGGTGTTTAAGGTTTTGATCCTGCAGCTTTTGATTTTAAGGTTATCTAAATTGTAATATTAATTTAGCTGTATTTGTATTTGATGGCTGCCCTTGAAAACTAACACTGATGCTGAAGGGCAGCCATCCCCATAGTTAAATGAAAATAATAATGAAAATGAAATGAAATGAACAATGATGAATGCTCATTAGATTTTCATATGAATAACAGGATTAATGCAAATGTTGAACGGCCTCATCAGAACGTGAATCAAAAACATTTTTCTATAACGCTGGGATTAATTAGCATATCAATAATATTTCGAATATCATTATCAGCAGGCAGTGGCGGCTTGCAATGCTACTGATATTGTTAGTCAGTCATGACTGTCGCAGCAGATGCATTTGCACTCATTTTCCTATTCGCAGCCACATATTAATAACTCTTGGCAGCACAAAATGCCTGTGGTAATGTTGTCTAAGTCTGCTCCCATGATCTGCTAGTTTGTGTCAACCCCAGTGAGAAGGTGAAGGAAGGTCGAGTGTTAGAGACAAGCAGCGTCCAACAGTATGCTGCCTGGTACACTGCACGTTTTGAATGCTGCAAAAATGCATTTGTATCGCTTCTATCGATCATCTCTTACTTGCAAAGAGATTTGGTAGTTGGCTGAACTCGTCTTTGATCCTTTTCTTTTATCCTTCTTCTTGTCGTGCTGTTAAGACCCTATGTAGAAATTCAAACGATCTAATCTATCAATCGCTTCTATTTTTTTATCTAAATGTTTTCTGCATGCCTCTTTGTTGTTTGGCATGCAACTGGTTTTAACATATTAACAATTGCTAATCCATCAAGAATAATTACTTGATAAAGATCTGACTTTGATCCCAAACGGATGTACCCATGCCGGGAAATGAACGGAGGAAAGATGTGATTCTCGTGGCTTAAGAAATCATCAATATCTTCCTCGCGAACTGACAAGAACATATAATCTATAAAGAGAGAAACTGTTTCTTTTAGCGTGGTCATTCTCTGTTTCTACTTGGAATATTTTTTTACCACTGGCCTAGAAAATTATGGAAACTTTTTATTGGTATGCGAAGTTATACATTTCTCTTACGCAGCCTGTCTTCCACAAACTCTTGTACTGTTTCTTCCCGAGACTTATGGTTTTGGGGTTTCTCAATTGTATCTACTTCAGAAACCACAATGTCATGTTAATTAGAGACAAGCAGGTGCGTCCTTGTGTCCAGAGAAGAAATTCCCATCTCTGTGATTCACTCAGCAGCAGCAAGGTAAAAAACCCTCTTTTGAATTCTTTTTGAGCTTCTTTGGCTTCTTAATTTTGCAGAGCGCTTGGATTTTTGCATCTTTGACGTTGATGAGGTCAACCAGGCAATAGTTTCTTGTCTTTGGGAACAATATGTCTCCCATCATATGCCAACAACTGAAGATGAATTCAACAGCAAAATCTTGGATATGGAAGAGTTTTGGCAGTTTCCTTGTAGCTGGGCAGCTGTTGATGGATGCCATATCCCCATAAAGTGCCCACCTGGTGGGCAATATTCTCGGACGGAGTACCACATTTTCATATTTGTTTATTCAGTTGTGCTGATGGCTATGGTGGATGCAAGGTATCGCTTCGTTGGGGAAGCTGTGGTTTCCCTGGAAACTCCCATGATTCCATTATACTTCAATCAACCTCATTGTGGAGCAGGATTAAAGATGGAAAACTTTTTCCAGATATTTGTCTAGTGGTAGATGGTGTTGAAATTCCACCTCCGATACTTGGAGACTCTGCCTTCCCCTTTGAATCCTTTCTCGTGAAACCATATACTAACGCTGTATTGAGTAAGGACCAAAGGTATTTCAACTGCGCAAATCTGAGAGCATTCCTTATGAGATAAAAGTTGCAACCTTGGCCTGCTTGGTTCTGCATAATATTTGTTTTGATTGTGGAGATACTTTACCTGCCAAGCTTGATTTATTAATTGATCCAGCAACAGGCCAAAGGAGGAAAAGTCGAAATATTTTTGATGGTGGTGACAACAGGGCAGCTAAGATCAGAAAAACACTTGAGTGCAAACTGGCAAAAGAATTGACTTTGGCAAACGAGAAGGACACATGAAGGAGCTCTATGATTTGAAGTTTAACAAAAAACATTGACTAATACTTCAAAAACAAAATATGCTTTAAAATATTACAGTTTTGTTATGTTATTATCTGCTGATATGTCACTAGAGTCATTCAGCTCATGCATGAAGCTTCTAAGCCTTGACCATCCAAGCTATAAGTTGGATTGTTAGGATATTGGTGGTTGGGCTGAGTGAAATATCCTGGGTATTGATTATTCATAGGCTGTGGTTGAGATGGCATTGTTTGCGATGAAGTCCTAATATCGACTTGACAAGAGCTAGCTCATGCTGTGTGTCTCGTTCTTCCTGCTCTTCGTTCTCAACCAGTTGCTTCATGATTTCAAGCAGCTTTTTTAATTGCTTCTCCTTGAAATAGTCTTCCTTGGCATCCTTTTTAACACGAACAAAAAATCTTGTGTTGAGTCAATTGAGTTTTCAGTTGCTGATGTGTTACTAATGAGAACCTAACCCTAACCCTAACCCTAACCCTAACCCTAACCCTAACCCTAACCCTAACCCTAACCCTAACCCT
>JAACYV020217865.1:4138-18718 GCA_009936425.2 Chrysaora fuscescens | reverse complement strand
GCATCAACCAATACATCGCATTCTGGAGAGCAATGTTGAGAATGGCTGAATTTCTAAGCCTTTTTACTGAGCTAGAGAGCTCTTCTGCGGCAACAAAGAATCTTTTGAAAGATTAGCAAACAATAATTACTATTGCAATTCTTCCTTTGAATGGATTCTTAATTATGCAAGATTTTACTCAATTTGTTTTTAATCCTATAAATAACACCAGAATAGAAGAAAGCCATTTGAAGGAATTTTAGATTTGGCCTCATGATGTCAATATCTAGCTGATTGCTTTTGAATAGTAAGATATTTGAGACCTTGTGAAAACCTTTCTTTCTGACTATCGGGGCAAAGATCATTCATTATTTCATATATAATAACGTCCCTGTCATAGCTGCATTTTTAGATTTGAGACCGATTGCCATTTACAGTTCCACCCGTTGATAATTACTTTGGAACTTTCTATTAATGTTCGAGATTTAATTTTTAAACCTAGAAGATTATCAAGTTTTATAGTGAAGTACTGCTCACCTCAAATCAAGGCTGTACACAGAAAATTTTCAGTAGGGGGGTAGTGAATGCTATGGACTGTAAGACCTCCTTTAACCCCTCCTCGCTATGTACGGCCTCGCCTTAAATGACTTTCAACAAGCGCCTTGTAACCTTGAACATTTATGGACTGCGGTAGTATGGTAGTCTGGACCGTATGTCGTTTATTTTTCAAAAGAGGACAGGCAATTTTTTATTTTACCTTTCAGCTTTGTGTAATGTTCATTGCTTGTAGCTTTCATCAACAGTTAGTCAAAGATATTATTTCTATTCGTAGAGGACTTTAAATACGAGTCATCTGCTGCTAGTGACCAATGGCCACAAATTCTGTTTTTTCGCATTTAAACCAATCTTGTTTAGTCGTATCGGATTTGACTTTGTTAAGATGTTAAGACGATCTGAGTTACAGAAGTGTTTCTTGTCGGTTAGTTATAAAAGATTGCTTAATACATATGGCTGACATGAAGGGAAATGTTGGGTCCCTTGCTTACATGTTCTGAAGAATGGGCATTGGTCGTCGGTTCAATAAACTCGCTGAGAATTTCTTCATGAAAGCGGGGCTGTTGAACCCAGTGATGATTTCTAAAAAAATTAACAGGGGGGCTCCAGGGGCAATGTCATGGATGGGGCTGTGGATTCTTGTGACCACGTCCATATTTTCATCGATATAATAATAATCATAATAAAAATTTATTTGTTGAAGGGTGACTTCATTCTAGCCATTGTGCCAATAAACGTCAACCGAAACGTTGATGCGCGATGTTACTTATAATGTATGAAATCTTTATTACAAAGAGAGTATATATTTCAAAACTCTACTATAAAGCCCTAAATTATCACCATATAATTTACATATTCAACAGCTGCAACCAAAATCGTAGTTTCCTTTGAAGCTCTTTAGTCTACTTGATTCTTTTACGGGAGATGGCATTGCTTGCCATATTCTACAATCTTGGACATAAATTATTGAAATTTTAATTTTGATCATAAATAAGTGTTGTTTTTAAAAATGACCACCGCTGGAAAATTAATTCAACAATATGCGGTCTTCAGAACAAAATTGATGGGTGGGGGGGGGGAGGAAATGAGTAAATACAGCAGTAACTATTGTTAGAATCACAAAGCTATAGTCCGGATACATTTTGCTCATCAGTTTTTGTGGAACAGCGAAATTGCAAGAAATTTCGTCGCTGAATACGGAATATTGGCATATTTTCGACCGAACGATGAAATTCTTCACCCCGGCCGGGTTCGGATTTTTTCGGAACTGATACACGGAATATATAATTCTGGTAACTTTTTACGGATTTGCGGAATTCTTCCTCTGTTGTCTCGCAAAAAGCGGTCACTTTCTTGTTTTTCCAGTCAACAGCATCTGTCCTTCGTATTGCAGACGATCACAGGACTCGGAACTTTGGTTAAAAATCACCGAAACGGCGGTTTTTGGCTGGAAATTTCGTGAATCGGCGGATTTCTATCCCCATGATGACCCCCACTTCTAGATTCAAGAAAACGATTCAATACCATTCCCTGTCGTTTTTTGGTCTAAGTGCCAAAATAGTTTTGCCACCGAAAGAGATAATGTATTTATTTCTCGACAACAATTTGTTTCACGAAACTTTAGATAGCTTCGAGTTTTAAACATTTCCGTAGCAAGCAACTGTAAAATTTCTTTGGTAAATACTTAATCTGGATTCTTCAATAAAAACCCTCGAAAGTTGAACAGTTATCTTAGTATGCGATTTTCAGGGCTTTCTCGTTGATTTAGTTTATCTTCTTATTAATCGACCTGTCATGGAACCATATAAACTATGATGGAACATCTTAATAAGTGGACAATAGCTAGACTGGGAGATAACGAAAGTGTTCATCATAATCCTCAATTTCTCAACATCCTATAATTTGAAATAGTGCTAGTGCATGCAACTTTTGTCCAGCTTTTATTACACAGTACGTTAACATGATTCTTGAAATCAAGGTTCTTGTCTCAATGTTTTCAAAATCCTTTTCTTCAACTGATTCTGCTACCGCAGTTCTACCAATATGTACCGATACATCAATGCTTTGCCCCGAAAATTCGATAGCCAGTGCACCAAATCATGTAGAAAACAAAGAGAACAATTATATCACCACTAACTAACATTTTGTTACTTCCAGTTTTAAAAGTAAATCCACTGAGATTGGATAATACAGTAAATGTCTCATTTGCCTTTCCTCCCAATAAATAATATTACATGACCAACACTGTCTAGGGCACCAGTAACAATGTACCACTTATTTAGAGTCTTTATCGCCGATATAAACTCTCACCGGAAATTGCTTTAAACCTCTTAATAAGTAGAAATTCTTGTTATCGTGATACTAGATATTGGATTAATCATTTTATCTTGTTAAAATCACAACAAAGGAGAACATTCAAATGCAGTTACTCTTGACATTATTGATTTCGTGCTCTATTTCTCATCAAGGTTTTGGTACATTCAAGCATAGATGGGCCTTATGAACATGCAACAACAAAAACTACAATAAATTACAATTGGTTCTTTTAAAAAACAAAATTAATGAGATTATCGAAGATCTTTCATGCTAATCTATGAACAGGCAAGGCTGTTGCTAGAAAATGCTCTAGACAGTAAGAAGGCGAGTTAGTGTAGACGAGATGCAAGTAGCTACATCAACTAGCTGTAATTTGCTTGATTATTTGTCTGATGGTCTGGTAAAGATCAATGAAGGATCTTTTTCGGCCACCGTGGAATTATTTGACGACGTTTCCAAAGATTTTCATTTAAGTATTAGGCGAGGAGTTGTATGAACGAACAAAAAAATACTTTTGTCCTGGTTTTTGGACAAAAATTGATCATTGAGAATTCGACATTAAAGAAGTGCCATCATGCTGGATAACTTTCATGAATTTGTTAAATTTGGAAGAAAATGCATACTTTCATTGTTTTGATCAATCTTTTTCCTTGACCCACCCTGATCATATTGCAAGACTACTCATATCCGCTCATATCATCGTAGAGGGAGCTCCATCCTGAAGTCATTTTTAATTTCAGTTCGATGCTCGTTAAATTAACACGCTTGCAAGGAATTGGAGACTGAGATGGCCAAAAAATTAAGGAAAACTAAACAGATCTAAGATCATTAACTGACGAAAGAAAAATATAGTTGTCAACATCATCAGTTGGCACTGTTTGTAATTTACAACCTTCAATTCTCCTCACTTCTTAATGTGCATTCATAATTAATGATTTCCGTATATAGCATAGAAAGTATGAATTTTCAAACAAGTTGGTCGACTATACGGGGACATGGTACATTAGTGTTGTGAAATGGAACAGAGCAGGCTTTCAGCCTCACTTTGATAGAAAAACTATGGATCTCCAGCCTCCTGTAGAACCAGGGAACGCATGCGCAAAAATCACAACTTTGAACTACTTTGAGCAACATTATTTGATATTGATTAATTTTCTAACAAGGTTCATCAACTCAACATAAACTCAACTTGTACATTCAGCCATCAATTGTCTTAACCGTGAATTATCTAAACCCCCAAACCGATATTTGGAGTTTAAGAGTTTGGAGCGTGAAAAATAAATTAGCAGTAGGTCAAACTAAGCCATTTATTATTTAGAGATAGATTTAAAACAACTGAACATCCACAAACCGAGCAAATATAGTTTCAACAACTTGGTTGATTTCCCTTCGTGACAAATTTTAAACAACGTTGAGTTGATTGAAAATTGCCAGCCTCATGGTATATTTCTCATCACAAAAAAGGATGACAGACAAACATAAAACACAAACAAATGTAAAACAAAGGCAAATGAAACGATAATCCACGATTGAGATTGTCAAATTTTAGCTCTTGAAACTTAGTCTTGGAATGTGCCTGCAATCGGGAGACAACGAATCACTGCGGTGAAATCGTTGTCTCTTTATTGCATTGCATTTGTCCAAGATAGTAGGTTTATTGTATAACATACTGAAAGATCAGCTCTCCTGTAAGACTTAGGCCTATAACATAAGACATAGTCAATATGCATAAGATGACAAAATACATTTTTTTACACTAGAGCCTCTTATGCAGTTTCTGGAAACGAAGCCATTATTTAATATCTTTAACAATGCAATGAGCTAATCATGGAAAATTGATTAGGTATAATGGCCTATAATCAGCTTAACGTACAATTTCGGTATATTTTCACTCATTTATAGCTCCGATTTTCCCGTAATGTCCTAATTTTCAAGTACTGTACTATCATGGAAACAGAAACTAACGAATCTGCTGTTAAATTACTCAACCGATAACAACTGCAAAAATAATTTTAGACATTAAAATTGTTGCTAGGTACAAATGAGTAATAAAAAACTCAATGAATTTGATTGAAAACCCACGTTAGATGGGTGTTAATTCATTATTGATAGAAGTGCTGCGTTGTTATCTTGTTAAAGTTTCATTGAAATGCTGAAAACAATGTTTATTCTTCTAAAATTCAAACTATAAATTGAAGTGTGATTTATCAGAAGCTTCATTCTAATTATTCTTTTCATGTTATATATAGCTCAAAGTTTATAGCCTGAAAACGCTAACTCCAAAAACCCTCGGCGTGTCCACCTTGCGAAGAGTGACAGCTAAGAACAATGGGAGGCGGTATGAAACCCTTGTGTAATTTCTCACTTGTCTATCATTTCCCGACTTGTGTCTTTTGAGAAGCCGCCACACTGCTTTTCATTCAATCCAGGGCAGGTCGCAGTTTACATGCGCTTGAAATCTTGTATCACTCTTTTCAGAAATTAGTCCCGATGTTTTAACTAGGCCAGGGTTATCATTTACAATATGGAGAAGAAGGTTGTCTCAAAAAAGAAGGCAAAAATGCAAAGCAAGAAGGAGGAAGTTTGTTTGAAAGTTGTTGATTTTGATGGGACTTCTCCAGAATGCCAGACGTGGGGCGAGACGTCGGCTGACAGAGAAAGCTCGATTTTAAAAACCAAGCCAAAGAATAGGAAGAGAAAAGTTTCATATGAAGAGGATGTTATTGATGGCTTTCTTATGATATCTTATGTTTCTCTGGAAGACCTAGAGGTAAGTGTTATCAGAATATGATAATTTTTCCTGATTGTTCAAGGGTTTATCATAATTTCAATCGAATGTAAGCCAAATCACTTCAGTTAAATCTGCATATTGCCGAACCTCTTTCATCATCGTCGATATCAGTAATCCCTTATTTCAACTTTCCTTCTCTGTCCAGTCAGTGTAATTCTCATGCCAGCCGATATCCATTGGACTATTCTTTCTAGCTCCACCTGGGACCTGAACCATTTCACTCCCGGCTTTTGACACTTTGGATAATTATTACACATGTTATTAGCGAACAAATTCTTGATACATAGAGGAAGTAATGAGATTCTATTACGGAGTTGTGGCCCTGATATAAATAATCGAAAGCTTTTGCCTAAATGCCAACCCTACCTGTTTCGTATTTTGATTAGGTCGTAAACGATGATGTCCATATTTTTCCCAAGCCATATTTAACAATTCTCTTCGGTTTGAAAACTCTCTTAAAGTTGTATTCCATTTGTAATATTGTCAGCTTGAATTTAACAACATGCGCTTTTAAATGTATCCCTTATGATTAAGAGTTTGATTTGCCACTGCAAAGATTTGAAAATGTTAACAGTCTCAATAATGTGTCGTAGTCCCTTGTGCTTTATCCCGCATTAAACAGGAGAAACATTTTTTGTTTGATTCAAATGATTGCACCCAACCCTACTTACAATCATCACTACTCTTAGTATTTCCCAGGGATCAATTTGACCAGAGAGATGAGGGAAATTTAGTTGTAGACCAAGGTTTGCCTTTCTGTTCGTTCCTGTTCGTTATGTGGCCTGCCCGCATCAATTCAAGGCTCCTGTACTCATTTACTTTGTCTTACAAACAGTTGATCAGGATTTGTATTTTCAGTTTCATGCTTTTCTTCCAACACCAAGGCGAATTAATATAATTGTATATTTTACCCTTGAATTTCGTCAACTAACCCGTTGACTTCCTCTGATTGATAATTCATTTTAGCAGACTGGCAAAAATCTCACTAAAATATTAACATGGTTTAATCACTTTGTGAATGCGGTTTTTTGAACCCAGGAATTCTATTTAGTATTTTATCTTCAGGCATCATCATTCCAAATAGTTCTATGTGTATCTTTTAGTCTTTCTATTTTTCAAATAAGACAATAGGAACACACAGAAGTGTGCTTTTGTTTAAATGATAACATTGAAAATGAAAACTCAGCTTGATTGTTTAGAACAATCATTCCTCAACCCAAGGGAACTATTAACTACTTAGGGCTGCAATGTATGATGTTTTCTTTGCCAGACTGGGCTGTACCTTCATGGTCATCTTCCTTTAATTTTGGTTCCTTAAATGTATGCAATAAGAGTTCAGGGCCCCGACACATCTAAAAACTCTTGTAATCCGCCCTTTTTACATAATAATTGGCAAGACCCAGATTGATACACTTGTTGTGGATTATATTGACTACTTAATGTATAGCTTATTTATTCCCTGCATTAGCTATCCTTCAGAAAGAAGATCAGGCCATCATAGCTGGTCTGATTTTTAACTGCAGTTAACTTTCATTATAATAAGTTAAGGAAACAGAATCACAAAATGTGCTAAATATATAGTTTTGCTCTGTCTGGATGGAAGTCTTTCATTTTGGCTATCCTTCATAATCATACATGAGGGGCAAACTGCTAAAAAACCTTGTATGTTTTCACCAAGCAATGTTTTAAATTTGAGAAAAATCTTTATAAGTTCCCAAAGCATAATTTTGTTTAACAAAAATCTTGTGCACTTTTTTAAAATGGATTGGCCCCTTTGTCATGCATATTTGATTATTAATTAAAAGTGTAAGCTAATTTGTGATGAAAACTATTAAAATCTGCTCCCTCTTCACTGCAAGCCCTAAAATAATTCAGTTAAAAATAGAATCAATGAAAGGCCATTTTTTATTCATTTTAGAACTAAAATGGATACATAAACCATTTTTCACTTTAATTCTTGAATATTTCACTGCATTAAAGCTTGTACCACACAAAATGCTTTTGATTCAAGAATTTTAACTCATCCAATGTGTGATACAGGAAATTAAAATATTTTGATGGAACCAGAAGTCATTGTCAATAAATTCAACTTTATTTTGTTGTGTAGTTCAGCTTTGATGCAGTTACAGCTTGTGGTATCAGTGTCCAAAAAGGGTCGATGGACATTTAGGAAGCAAGGATATATCAATTGAACTAATTTTAGAAATAGCAAGTTTCCTCATCCTTCATGATGGAGGAATAAAATTTATAATTCCAGAACATTTTTAGCAACACAATACGCTTCAAGATAGCTTTCTATTTCTTTTTTCTTCGAGATGTTATATACTTTTTTAAATACAAATACAACATACAAATAGCCAGGCTTCAAAAAATGTAACCTAGAACTTATGAAAATATGATCTAACTACATTAATCTATTTTCTGGAAATTTGCTTAATAATTTTGTGTCAAAGTTAAGGCCAAGCTATCAGATAATTTAGTGCTACTGTGAGTGTGAAATATAGCATATTGTAGATCATTGGCCTTGAAAGATTCACTGTCATTCTGTGATTGAATTCCTGGTTAAACAAGTTTGCTTTGTTAGTCAAAGCAATTTAGCTTTAAATCATAACAACCTCACTTGCAACCTTTTCAACTTTGTATAAGTCCAGTAACAATAACTAAATTGGACATTTTTAGCTTAAGGTAGGCTTTGATTTTACATATTTGGCATTCGTGGATTATGTTATGCCTTACACAATATTCAGATGTTATTGCAGATATAACTTTATGATAGTGTTTTAAGTTTGAAATAGTAGATGAAGGATTATCAAATTTGAAAATATATAGGCATAGCTTGCTTCGATATTTATTGATTCTGATAGAGATAAATCTATCATTTCAGCTCTTTGATGGTGTTAATTAAATGGATTGATAATAGTTTAGAACTCTCTCCTTGTCAAAATTTCGGATTTTCTTTAAATGTGATAAAACACCATCAATTATTTTTATTATCTGAATATGTAAATACCATAACTGTACAAAAATAGCTAAAAACGCATCCATCCATACAGACAAATAAATATTCTTAAATATTAAATGATACATTAATTCAAGCATTCAAAACAGCAAAGAACATTTGTAGTGTCCTATCGGCCGAGATTCAGCATGTTTACTGCTCTAATCTCATTCTGCTTTGAGTTATCAGCTGTCTTTGTGTAATTAAGACATTGGAATATTTAAGCATGCACAATGGTCGGCTTTATGTTATATTGTATTAGCCCTGAGGGTTTTCCATTCTTTCAAATCGCATAGGCTACTGAGGGCGATTTGTGGTTAGCAGTTAAGGACAGAATTATCTGTTTCCTTTTCAGCGTTTCTTTTATTAGATTGGAGATATTGGCACGCTTTTTGTGTGGTAAAGTTATCTGCGCTTCCTGCTCTGCTAACAGTTGACTCGACTCAAACACACATTGTTTTGTGAAACAAGATGCGCAATCGATGTACTACTGAGTGTTTTCATCTAGTTTGTGACTGTGAACTGTTGGATCTATGGTGGTACTCCACGGAGCTTTTCATACCAATTTTGATCATCGCAAACATAATATGTCTCTACAACAGACATTCAAATGCAATCCCGTTTTAGGAAAAAAAGAACGGAACCAGCGGTTAGGTGCCAAACTAGCGATCATTGACCTTGCGTTTACACTAGAGACCTTCGTTCTGGTTTTTATGATGAAACTAGATTCCATTCACGATGTGTTCTTGTATCACCAAGGGTAGACGCGAGCGAAAACCGTATTGTGCTCAAATTAGAACGGAACCAAATGGATCCGGTCTCTTCTTCAAGTGTAAACCTGAAATAACAGAAAGAAAAAACAGATTGGGGATACATCTTCTGCTTGCAGCTATAGTTTGCCAAAGCTACACAATTCAAGGTTAGAGCCCAGAGCCACACAGAACAGAATGATAAACTATTTCGTAAATTACAATGCATAGGAGGATAGGGAGTAAAAGTCCGCGGGACTTGTCCAGTCTTGAATATCGTTGCGTAGGCCTATTACATAAATATATTCTGTAGTCACATTTAAGCCTAAATTGTTTCCCTATAAATTGTGCTGTTGTGACAGATTGTTGTGATAGAAGACAAACGACTAATGACATTTTAATGTTATTAGTTCAAGTTCGGGAATGCATCGGGAATGCACATTTCTTTACTCAAGTGATGGCAGGTCAGGTGAACGGAAGGGGTCGCTGTATGTGCCTTTTGAGCTCACTCCCTAGTTTCGTTGCTCTCAGTTGCGGTGCTACAATTTGAGCGACTTGATTTGCCTAATTCCATGGGGGATCCATTTTTCTCCAGATGGTTTTAGTAAAGAACTAAGTTTGCAACAAATAAAAAAATTCTTTGTTGATTTAATCAATTGCAGTTTTTATGAAAGCTGCGATATTAAAATGGTTGGCCTGGATTTGTACCTCGTTGCTGACATCGAAGAGCATACCTTACTATAATTAGCAAACATTTTCATATATACCCAGTTGTACTCTTTGACAAATCATGGATACATTAGCAAGGGGCCCAAAGCTCTTTCCGGCTGTATGTTGTATCTTGGGCTGGGCTAAGCACGATGAGTCAGAAAACACTCCAATTTACTAACATTAACATAGATCAATGAAAATTTACATGAATTTTTATAGGTATTCAGCTCTTGACTTCAATCCAACTCTTAACTGTAACTTGTGACAATGATCGAAACTCTAACAGCATGAATTATGCCAGGATAGGCCTGGGTACGACTACCAGGGAGATGTGATCAAGAAGGTGCACCATGTGACCAGCAGCACGTGCACCGCTAACTGGCCACGTGTGCAGGACTCCAAAACAAGGGAACCCTTCTCAACACTGTATATACATCAATACATCCCTCCACGGCAATCATCTCGCAGGGCCGTTTTCAAGCGAAATCTTTAGTTACTGGCACATAGCTATACTAGCAATCTGGCGCAGCAAAAAGCTAATTTAAGCATGTTGACTCTTGATGTGTTTTTTTGTTTTTCTGTTCGTTGTATGATGTTAACTTTTAGCAAGCTGAAACAGCGTAGTGTGCATCTCTGGTGCCTCAAACTTGCACTTATGTATTTTAGTCATAGTCAAACTAATGTATAATAGGGTTAGTGCTGATTCTTATGCAGAACATGTGCTTCACTCGAGTCTTGAATCTTGAAACTTGAATCAAAAAGTCTGGAATTAGTTGAGGAATGCGCAACACGTATGGAAATTGTTGAAAGGGAGAAAAAAACCAAATCCAACCCATCCCCTTGCACAAATTGATCATTTGCTGCATGTTTGCAAAGCTGGAAATCTACCTGACAGTGTAAATCGATATTGATCGTCGTCGTACTTGCCATTGTGGTTTTATAACCAGATAATATTAAATAAATATCTTGGGATTCTCCATTTAATACTTGTATTTTATCAAGAACACTTAATTGTATAAAAGTTAATTGTTTTTACGATTTCATTTTCTATTGCCTCCGTTGGCTGCAAGATCAACTATTTCCCAGCACCTCCACGCCAGACATCTGTTCGGCTATCAAGTTTTCTCACATGGCATGATTGTTTTTTTCTGCCGCTTATTAATTATCCATTAGGCCATTATCTTTCAGTTTCTCTCCCTTCTTGCATAACTGTTTTACATGCATAACAAGAAGTTTCAGTGTTCTGTTCTTCATCTTGCTTGTGTATTTTTGAAGCAATAACACAGGGATTGCATAGGTCCCTAAATTTCAGCACCCCGTATTTGCCTTTTCGCTAAAAATTCTTCCAACACTTGTTGCATGGAAATGTAGCTAGTAGGTCTGAGCGCAATCTTTAACCTTGTTTGGCGTTGTTAACTGATGTTGAGACTGGCTTAGCGACGTTACGTTTGCCCTAAAATCTAAATCTTCTGGTTTATTCACCAAACAAACACATTAATGTAGGTGTTGTGGGTTGCTGCTTAGTAGCTACGTTTAAACATCTAGCACAACTTTTGTTTCAAATCTCGTTTCGTAAGTCAGAACATTAAAACAAGTCTCAACAGATGCGTTTTAACACTTTGCCCAACATTGCTGAACATGACTCTACATCGCGCAGAAATGTTGAGACGTGTTTTTTAAAGGGCTTTAAAATTTAAAAAAGACTTGAAATTTCTATATTTTTCTTGGTAGTTTTCAAACTCCCTAAAAAACCGTAAAAGAGAAGAATTCGGCGTAGTTCAGTCATCGCCGAACCTAAGCGACATTTTCAAAAACAGGAATTTCAAAATCTGTGATAATTGCCGGATTACGGGCGAAAGGAACTTGAATCGGGTACGAGGCCAGGGGAAGTTTTTCTTATTTTGATTCATTATCTTTCTCTGCCACTTTTTCTTCTTCTTTTCATTACTCTGCTTAATTTCGGTAGCTTCTATTTCCAGCGATAGAAGGAACTGTTTAGCTCCTAATTCTTAACATATTTGCTGTATGCCAATTGGATAATTCTTATATGATGGGGTATAAAAATAGTTTAGGAAATTCTGTTGGGTTATGAAATAAACTTTGGAGTTCGATTTTCCTTCCACCCCTCCCAGGCATTATTAATGACCAGTAATGAAGGTTGAATTTAAATATGGTTTTGGCAGAGTGTACCATATATAATATAGATTCAAAATTATTTCTGGCAAAATTGGATGACGGAGCTCAATCTTTTTTTAATTGTCTTCGAATCATAAAATGGAGAAAACCTTCAGAAAAGATTGGATCAGGAACCTGTCCGTGTTTTGCAAGAAAGAACGCGGCCAGTGACATTATCGAAAAGATCGAAGTTCATGCCTTAGGAAGAAGATTAACTAGGATCAAGTATTAACACTGTGAATAGATAATAAAGAAATAACAGGATTAACTTCAAATCCCTTCCATATATTTTCAATCATGTCTAGACTTCGAATGACAATATACGCTTTTTGGAATCAATTTGGTTTATTTTCTCGCCATTTTTGCAGCCAGCAATGACTAGGAAGTCACAAAATTCGTTCATAACAACTAATTTCTCAATCTCTGGCTTTGACCGCTGCTTCACTCTGGGCCAATTCCGCTTCGACAGAAATCCAGCTTACTTGGCTTTGTGAAAAATAATTCTGATTAATTATCTGTAATGCCTTTTCAACAAACTGCGTTATCATAAAATATTTGTTGGATTCTACGAATTCTTCAAATTCTTAATTCTTGATATGTGGGTCCCGTGGACTGAAACATCTAGAACTTACGAGGGAAAGAGATTTGAATGTAAAAATCCATTAAGGGTGAAGGGTTTCACCAACGCCACTCACTTTCCACCCAATATTTCAAATATTATGTTAATAAGTTTTAATAAGTTTTAAATTGTCATCTATGTTTTTATTCCATCTTTCCCTCGCCACAGCAAAATCCACAAGACTGTGAACAAATCCATTTAGTGAATTTAACCCCTGTCTATCTATTGTACATCCAAAGATCCAAAGATCTTCTTTACTTCTTCTGCGGCCTGAAAAAAGCGTGCGAAAATATGAAATCAAAATATGAGTGCCAATTTTTAAAACTTTCTAATAAATTTCCTATACCGCTCTGACAATTGAAAATAGCCACAGGTTTTACCGTAAAGTCGTTTAAAATCTTGTGCAAAGAAAATGTCTCCCGCCTGCGGTCTTTTCTGATTAAAAATACTCTGATTGAATTCCAGCTTCTCAAATACAGCTTTGCGTTCCATTCTTGTTAAATCAAATTGAACATGGTTTTCTTTCTTGTTTTATATGTTTCTGAATACAATGAGTGTAAATGCGCTGTAGGTTTAATTTAATAAATCCGTTTGGTTAGTGTTTTCCGGTGGATTACTTTGTGATTAACCCTTCGTTTCATGGTATTTTATCATCGTTTGCTTTATTGATTGGAAACCGATATAGCTGCATCCCTTTCCGATCTCTTCTTCCGTATTTAGCTACGTTTACTCTTCTTTTTATTTTCCGATATTTATCATCAAACAGGTTATGTTTGTTGGGCAGTTTCAGAGTAACTTGAAATGAATTTACGAGCATGATTCCAAAGTGGTCGATTTTAAATGGCGTGTTAATTTGAGCCTGTTAAACAATCCGCTTCTGAAGGTGGTACTGTGAGCATTTAAATAATGCAAGATCTTTCCCTTGATAATTGCTTTTCTAATCGAATCCTGTTTCTTCAGGTAGTCACAAGAAGTATTCAGCATAAAAGGGCCTTTTTTAAGAATGTAAGGTTGGAGCCCTGAATCTTTATAAGATGTTCTTTTTTTATTCTAGTGCGATGGACCCATCAAGCCCGGTGCTATTTTGGCAGGTAATGAAGACCCCAATTCAATTGTTGGAGTGGCTCCCACCAAAATGAGAAGAGAGGGGAAAGGTCTGGCTGTCAAAACTGGAAAGTTTTTATATCCTGATGGTTTAAAGAAAAAGAGGAATGACAAACTGCCCAAGAAACCAAAAACTTCCAAAACTGAAAAATGCAAACCAAGGACAAAGAAGTCAAAAGATGATGTTGTAAGTTTGTTTCGATTCGATGCCTTCTTTTGCAAAATATTTATTTATTTTAGAGTTAAGTTAAGAGTCATGTATCGTGTCTGTATTTAAATTTTTTTCTAAAATATCAACAGTGAACATGAATTAGCGTTGATTGGAGGTACACCATACCTATACATGGTATCTATCCATCTATAAAGTTGCACTATCTATCTATCTATCTTTATAGCTATACATGGTATCCATCTATCTTTATAGCTATACATGGTATCCATCTATCTTTATAACTATACATGGTATCTATCCATCTATAAAGTTGCACTTGGTATCTATCTATCTTTATAGCTATACATGGTATCCATCTATCTTTATAACTATACATGGTATCTATCTATCTATAAAGTTGCACTTGGTATC